>OU896713.1:57179531-57201515 GCA_918026855.4 Phaedon cochleariae | reverse complement strand
TATTTTTAGCCCTGCGGCGTTGCCGCTTCTAAAGAAAAGAAGCAACAACTTTGTTATTTCAAATGGAACACCTTGTATTTTATTGCATTTTTAGATTCTCCCCGAAGAGCTTTCATCAATGCATCACACTTAGGGTCTAGAAACAGACAAATCCAGCGAGTTCTACTTGAAAAATACCAATTTCAACAATATAAATTCCTTTTTCTTCGCTCCAATTACCGAAACAGATATCACAGAATGTGTTCTGAAGCAGAAACCAAAATTCTCAGCGGGAGCAGACGGCATCTCAATGATATTAATAAAGAAAAATATTGAGTTCCTGAAAGCTCCTCTGATGTTCATATTCAACCTGTCACTTACAGAAGGATACTTCCCCAACTGCTTCAAAACTGCAATTATCGTACCAATCTTTAAAAAAGGCAATAGGAAAGATGTAAATAACTATAGATGTGTCTCACTATTACCGTGTTTTTCAAAGTTATTGGAATGGCTGGTTAATAAACAAATAAACTCATATCTTCAACTACACAATATCCTAACCGAGTCACAGTTTGGCTTCAAACCCGGAGTGAACACCTCAGACGCAACATTCGCCTTGGTTGAACGGATACATCAGACGCTAGAAAACAAAAATCACTGTATTGGAATATTTTGCGACCTCTCCAAGGCGTTTGATTGCGTCGATCACAATCTACTACTCAAAAAGCTGGATTACTATGGGTTTCGTGGCAAAGTACATAGCTGGTTTCACTCGTATCTTCTCCACCGAAGAATGACTGTGAAAATTCCTCACTTCGAAGACAATCAACACTCAAACTACTTATCTGATACTGCTTCACTCAACAGCGGTGTCCCACAGGGATCGGTCCTGGGACCTAGTCTTTTTTTATTATATATTAATGACCTCACATTTAATTTTCCTTCGGTATACTTTTCACTATTCGCAGATGACACGAGCATAATTATCCAGGAAAAAAGTTTGCCGGATCTTCAAAGCAAATCTAAACGTGACATGAACAACATTTATGACTGGTTCGCTGCAAATAAATTATCTTTGAACTTTCTCAAAACTCACTCTATTCTTTTCCAAATGCACAACCAAGCCACGGATTTCCATATTGAAATTGACAAACAATCAATAAGTCCCTCAAAGTCTACAAAATTCCTGGGTATCCACTTGGACAATCATTTGAGGTGGTCCGTCCACATAGAACATTTGAACAGGAATTTGAGTCGGTCATTGTATGCTATTCGAACAATTAAACAAAATTTGAATATTTCTGTCGCCAGATCAGTTTACTTCGCGTATTTCCATTCTCTGATGCAATATGGAATAGAATTCTGGGGAAATGCTGTGGATACAAAGGACATCTTCTTAACCCAAAAGAAAGCTATTCGTACATTGTGCAACTTAACTTACCGAGAGTCATGTAGGGCTTACTTCAAAAAGCTCAATATATCGACCTTATACAATACGTACATCTACAAATTAGCATTGATCATCCATAAAAGAAGAAACGAACTATCAAGACCTCTAGATATCCACCCATATCCAACCAGGAATCAAAAATTCATTTTACCCACGTATAAATACGAAAAAACAAGAAGAGGTCCGCTTTATACTGGTATACAAATTTACAATCATCTACCTGATAATCTAAAATCCCTCTCCATGAACAAATTCAAACGTGAGATGAAAAATTTCTTGAAACAAAATACTTTCTATAGTTTAGAAGAATTCTTCAATTCCTAAAATTGCTTTAACCCCATCGGGGTCCATTGGCGTAGAATATAATCAACATTTTCAATGATTTTCCTCTAGATATAACCTCCCCACTACCTACTATGTAAATATAGGTCTTAGGTTATAATCTAATATTTGCAAATTGTATTTTGTGTTGCAATTATATTATATTCTTCTTTCCCGATGCCTCTGCAGAGGCTGAGATACTCTGGCAAAATCATAAATGTGCTTATACAAAATAATTATGTAAACTTAAAAAATATTTAGCATTTAATATGTAGTATATTACAATTATGTAGTATTTCTGGGAAATAAAACTAAACTAAACTAAACTAAACTAATAGTTTCAGGGATATAAAGTGTTCAAAATCGAGATTTTTCAACTTTAACATTTTTTTGTGTCGAAACTATTCATTATTGGTCAAAACGGCTCTCATGTACCGATCTCAACTTGTGATTTACTATCTACTGACATTTATTTGAAACAAATACAGGGTGGTTCAAGATTCAGAATTCTGATCATGATCATGGAGGATTCATGATAATTAATCTGAATTTGAATGTGTTCCTCTAATGGCACTTGATAATGTGTATATCTCAGAATATTTGGTAGGGCAAGAATTAACCCCACAGGCCCCATTTGTTGAAATTTCCAAAAAAAATCATACCTTTTTCAAGATACACGTGGATGGTAGTTTTTTCCATAAATGTGTTCCTCTGATGGTACTTGATAATATGTATATCTCACAATATTTTGTCGGGCAAGAACTAACCCTACAGGACCCCTTTTTTGGAATTTTCAAGAAGAAAACTTTTTTTTCAAAATATACATGGATGAGAGGTTTTTTAATATGAATGTGTTCCTCTAATGGCACTTGATAATGTGTATATATCTCACAATATTTTGTCGGGCAAGAATTAACCCCACAGGCCCCCTCTTTTAGAATTTCGAAAAAAAAATCACTCTCAAAATACACGTGGATGGGAGATTTTTTTCATGAATGTGTTCCTCTGATGGTACTTAATAATAATAATAATATGGCTTTTATTGCTGCTGCAACACATTTTTACATTATAAATATGTGGAAATAAATGAATATATAGATATACAGGGTGGCCCACGGTCGATGGTACCTTAAACGTATACGGAAAACGGTACATTGGATTATCCTGAAAATTTGGTTACTGTAATAAGCGTTTGTGATCTAACGATTCAAAATATTTTCAGCGAAGCAGCGTTATTTCAAATGGAACACCCTGTATCTCATTGCGTTTTTAGATTCTTCTCGAAGAGCTGATTTCATCAATGTATATTACTTGGGGTCTAGCAGGAATTATTACAGAGATATAGGTTGTTCAAAATCGAGATTTTTCAATTTCAGGAATTTTTTGTGTCGAAACTATTCATTATCGATCAAAACGACTTACATGTCCCTATCTTAACTTTTGATTCACTATCTACTGACATTTAATTGAAACAGATACAGGGTGATCAAAATTCTGAATCTTGGACCATCCTGTATTTTTTCCAATTAAATGTCGGTAGATAGTTAATCGAAAGTTAATATAGGGACATGTAAGCCGTTTTGACCAATGATGAATAGTTTCGACACAAAAAAATCCTAAAGTTGAAAAATCTCGATTTTGAACACCCTATATCTCTGTAATAATTCCTGCTAGACCCCAAGTGTGATGCATTGATGAAATCAGCTCTTCGAGAAGAATCTAAAAACGCAATAAAATACAGGGTGTTCCATTTGAAATAACAAAGATGATGCTACTTTTTGGTAAAAGTGGCAACGCTGCTTTGCTGAAAATATTTTGAATCGTGAGATTACAAACGCTTATTAGAGGAACCAAATTTTCAGGATAATCCAATGTACCGTGTTCCGTATACGTCTAAGGTACCATATACAGTGTGTCCACCTCAAGGACTTACCACCCCTGTAAAATTGTTATTATCTAACCGATTTCAAGAAACTTTTTTTTTTGGATAGGTATTTGAAATGTCCATCCAACAAGAGAGTGATTTTACTCATGAACTGTAATCGTAGCCAACTGCGACCAACTTTATTTTCTCATATTTGAGAAAGTACTATTAGGGATTTTTTTTCACAAAAAACAATTATGGATTCTGAATCATGATCACTTGAAAAACACCTTTACTGATTTTTATCATCATAAAACACAGGGTGTCCAAAAAAACGAATTATGTTTTTTTTTTAATAGGTGATCAGAAAATGTAGTATTGTGGTATTTTTGAGAAGAATTGATGACACATTATTATTGAGGATCACTTTGAACATATCTGTACCGATTTTCATCATTCAAAAATACGATGTGCATGAGAAAACAATTAAAAAGAAAAAGTAGGCAATATTTTTTCATCAACTCAAAAAAAATATTATTTTGATTTTTCGAACACCCTGTGTGTAATGATGATGAGAATCGGTACAGGTATGTTCCAAGTGATCCTGATTCATCTTTTTATTTTGAGTGAAGAATTATCAGGATGAAAAATATTGCTTACCTATCCTTTTTAATTTTTTTCTCAGACACATTGTATATTCAAAAGACGAAAATTGGTACAGGTATATTTGAAATAATCCTCAATGATAGTTTGTGATTATTTCTTTCTAGAAAAACCACAGAACTACATTTGCTGATCACCTATTTGAAGAAAATGATGATTCGTTTTTTCGGCCACCCTGTGTTTTATGATGATGAAAATCGGTACAGGTATATTTCAAGTGGTACTGATTCAGAATCCATCATCAAGTTTCGTGGAAAAAAATCCCTAATAGTACTTTCTGGAATATGGGTCATTGAAATTTGAGGCAGTTGGCCACGATTACAGTCCAAGAATTAGATCACTCTTTCGTTGGATGGGCATTTCAAATACCTATCCAACAAAAAAAGGTTTTTTGAAATCGGTCGGATAATAACGATTTTACAGGGGTGGTAAGTCCTTAAGGTGGACACACTGTATATAAATCGTAAAATGCGATAGCTGCAAAGCAAAGGCAAAGTTTGCACTTCTTCAATTGGATATAAAATAACCAATTTCAGAAGCCGCGCACTTGATGTGTATATCTCACAATATTCTGTCGGCAAAGAATCAACCCCACAGGCCCCCTTTTTAGGAATTTTGAAAAGAAATAGTAACTCTTTCAAAATACATGTGGATGGGAGTTTTTTTTTAACTAATGTGTTCCTCTGATGTTAATTGATAATAATGTATGTATATCTCACAATATTTTGTCGGGCAAGAATTTTAACCACACAGGCCCCCTTTTTTGAAATTTTGTTTGTGGGTTTGTTTGTGAAGAGAATCTTTGAATGTGATTTTGACTCACTTCAAAATGTCCTATTGATTCGAAATTTGGCAGGACTACATAATTCTGGTATCAATTCATCGTGAATTTTTTTTAGACAAAAAACAAAATGGCGGATCCAATTTGGTGGACGAGTTATGTATTTATGATCCGATTCTACTCAAAATTTGTATATGGGGGTTTTCAGGGTCGGAGATTGAGATTCTCCCGGCAGAATTGGAAAATTGAAGATGGCGGATCCAATATGGCGGACGAGTTGTGTAATTATGATTTATTAAAAAAATTGTATCTGGAGGTTTTGGTTTTCATCAAAATTAGGTACTCAAAAATATTGAGAAACTAAAAAACATGCTCTTTTAGTTAGCTGAACTGGAGGCTGAACTAAAAAATGGAAAATGAATAGTAGTTCAAAAAACTAGAGAAACATACTTTTAAAGATGGCCAAACTAAAAAGAAGTAGAAAATACAATAATAAAAGTATGTTTGGCAACTACACAACATAGAATTTACTGATTATGCAGGTGCTAATATTTTCTATGTTGTGTATTTATGAACACACTTTTATTCTTTTATCATTTTATTTTCTACTTCTGTTTAGTTTGGCCTGGAGTTTGGCTATCTTCGGCTATATTTAAAAGCCTGTCTTCTTAGTTTTTTAAACTTTTTTTTTTCTAGCAAAAAAGTCAAACTCCAAATGAATTATCAACAGTTTTTTCCATATGATGCCAACTTACCTAATTAACCTAACCTTACAATGCCCACTACAATTATTTGAATAATGTTGTAGGCTACTCTATAATTCATATATTTATTATCATACAGGGCTTTCATTTGAAAACTTACCACTATGAATAACTTCTGATCTGCAGATTAAAATTTTCAAAAAAAAAAAAATAGGTTCCCAGATAACACAGGATATCCTATGGATATCCTTCTCAAGTCCATTTCAGGTCGGGATATCCTGGGACATGAAATGGATATTCATAGGATATCCGTCAGAGGATATCAAATGGATATTCTGATGCGGATCACCTATGGACGTCCATAAGATGTTCGTTTAGCGAACAAAAATTGTTAATTGAGAATGGTTCAAAACAATACGAATCATCACAAATATCACATGCAAATCACATGTTTATTAGAAATTCAAAGGTAGTTTTCCATCATATAACTATTGTTATGTAGGAATAATATGTTTATAGCCACAATTGAGATATCCGATGCAAATATGAATTCATATAAATAACAACACCACAGTTTGGAATTTTTCTCTGTTGTTCAATGTTTTCGTACAAAAATATACAATCACTCGAAAATAGCTCTTATATAATTACTTTTTTGTGGTGGACATCCATGAGATATTCATCCATGGATTTATAGCGGATATCCATCAGAAGATATCTTATGGATAGCCATCGGATAGCCATAAGATATCCAAAGAAAACATAAAATCATTTTTATGTCAAAATAACTATTAATTTGTAGTTATTTGCAAATTCAATAAGAATATTTATTATTTTATACTTTTTTGCATGTTTACTTCTTTTTTATATATTCATATTTTAATTTAGTTAGTTTTATATTCACATCGTAACAGTATTCCTTTATTTCCTTTGTTTAATTCTCTTATAGTGACCTGTTTTATTTTTTGTTATTTGCAAATTCAATTAGAATATTTATTATTTTATACTTTGTTGAATGTATACTTGTTTTTTTATATATAAAAAATTTTATTTAGTTTGATTTATATTCACATTATAACATTTGTTATTCGGTTTGCAACTCGGTTTGCAACAATTGAATAAATTTTATTTTTTTACATACTCCTACCTGGTGATTTTTTAAGGTGGTTCACTCCTATAACTTTTTCATTATTGTAGGTAGTAAAACGTCAATTGGGGTCATGAATTATAGTTCATTTTATATTATTCGACATATCTACTTGCTTTACCGCACTTTTGGTTTAACTGAGGATGGCATTTTCAAACGGGACACCCTCTATTTTATTCCATAATCGGTTAAGGATTATCATAACGAATTCAACGATACTGTGTTTGTTAGGATTTCTACAAACGATTAGGAAGATATTCACATTTCCATATCCTCAATGAGCATATCAAAACTTCGAATGCAAATATCTTCGTAATCGTTTGAAATAACCCTATCTAATCCGGTACCGTTGAATTCGTTATAATCGAGGTTATAATAGTTCCTAATTCATTATGGAATAATATACATGGTGTTCTATATTGTTAAGGATATTTAGTAAATATCCCTGAAAAATATCTCATGGATATTTGTGAACAATATCTTATGGATATCCCTGAAAAATGTCTTATGGTTATTTGTGAACAATATCTTATGGATATCCCTGAAAAATGTCTTATGGATGTCCCTAAAGGATATCCTATAGAAGTCCAACTCCTTCCACTCGGCACGTCCATTGGACGTCCATAAGATATACATCGGATATCACTGGATATTCTCTGGATATCCCAAATATCCTAAATGGACGTCCAATGGATGTCCATCGAATGTCCGTGTGTTGACTGGGTTGACATAGATATTGAAAGGAAAGTAAAATACCAGTATCAACTGAATGCTATGTTCTTTCCCTTAACCCTGCCACACTTACTTTATTATTTCAAATTACAACCCATACCATGAGATTCATCAGATTCAGGCAGATATGATATATCTAGGTAGAGAACAAATAGTTTTGTTCATCTGTTTAGTTTGGTTATCTCTAGACTTTGAATTTTATGACAAAGGTAGAGAGTGCCATTTGGAATTTCATCTGGAGGTGAGAGGGATGAACATAGAACATGAACAATTGATACTGCTAGTATTCTACTTCCTTCTCAAGATCTAAATAGACCTATTTTTTTCAAAAATTGTGATCCCCACAGATCAGAAGATACTCAGGGTGGTACATTTTGGAATTAGGGCTTTTATTGTTATATTGAACAGAAAATTTGGTAATTTTGCACTTATCATGTGATTGGTTTTTTTCGGATTTTTTTTTTTTGTACTTATGTATTTTTGTCTGAAAAACACGAATTTGATAATGAAAATGTGAGAAAACCATTATTTATCAAGATATCTCACTATAAAGTTACAAATTCCACCTTCTTTTTCGCCTGTCTTTGGATCACATTTAGAACAATTTGCCCTGTTTTTTTCATCATTGGACAATTTATATATATCACACAATGTTGGACACATTTTTTTTATCATATGAGTCAACTAGAAATATGATTTTCTTGTGAATTTATCCATGTTTAGTGAAAAGAAGGAAGAATATCATTTGAAATAATGGCGTGTGTAATGTCATTCCAAAGCAATCTATTGACATTTGACATCTCATATTTGGATTGCCTATGGATTAAATGCTTGCTCACTAAATAGGAAAAACTGGCCATAAAAAATAAAAATCATATTTCCTGTTGAATTTTCTAGCTTAAAAAGTGTCATTGAAGTACATCATGAGTATATAAAGTGTCCAATGACAAAATAAAAAGAGCAAATGCATCCAACACAAGGGGGAAAATAAGGCAAAATTTCGAACTTTTTCTTGAAATATCTGGATAAATAGTGCTTTGTTCACATTTTCATTATCAAATTCATGTTTTTCAGACAAAAATACGAATAAAAATTTTTTGAAAAAAAATTCATCACATGATAAGTGCAAAAATTACTGAAAATTTATCAAACATTGATAAATCACCTGTAAAAATATGTACCTACACCATAGTTTCACTGAACAATACTTATTCCAATGACTACCAAATACATCAATTAAATGCCAAAGATTTTCATGCTATAGGTAACTTGGAAAGACTTTTCAATGAATCAACTTGAATTAATGCATTTTAATAAATTAATGTTCTTTCTAAAGAAAAAGAATATTTGAAAACAGAAGTCAGTAATTATTACTAACAAAATACAAACTATTACTCACCTATCATATCTGTTTTCCTTTTGTTGTAACAATGCTATACTAGGTGTGGTGTTTGGAGTATCTAATTCTAGGGATCGTTTTTCCAGAACTTCTGTGATTCCCTTATTATCAGCTTCCAGTTCACACTTGAACTTATAGAGTTCTGAATCTAGCCTTCTCAAATATTTATCTACTAAATCATACATTTGACTAGCCAAATGTACCTATAAAACATTCATTATAAGATACCTACATGGTATGAATCTTTGAATGAATAGGGCACAAGACAGAATATACTTCATAAGCAATACCTTTTCATCAGCATCTTCCAAGTTTTTATAGTATTCTTTTCTGATAGATTGAAACTCTGTATCGACATTTTGAGGTAGATTATCAAGGGAATATCTCTTGCAGTCATTGAAAAATAGTTTCACACGTTTTTCAAGTTCATCCATGTTATCTTAAATTATACAGTCTTATAATAACATCACCATTTTGACTACATCAGAAATAACTCACTGTGTATACCCAAATCCATCTCTCTCATATCAGTAAAGCGATCTCTGAGCTCCTGAGGTAAATGTTCGATCACTAGAAAAATTCGAATTTAGCGCCATTGTAGAGCAGAATGTAGAAGGGGTAATCATCAAAATTTCACTTACTCTCCAAATAGTCTTCCAAATATAACATGTTTGATGTGTATGGAAACTGAAAATGGGACAGTAAAGTGAATTTGGTTGATATCTATATTATATTTATAAAAATTTGATTTGGTAATTTGCATCAAATATCAAATCACGTGCAAATGCTTTTAATCGATTGACAATGACAGGACCATGACATTGACAAATGAAGTTTCAGGGCCAGTGTTGCCAACACAGGTTTTCAAAAGTTGCAAAATAGCCACCTGAAAACACCAAACATGATGAGGAATTGAGAAAAAAGGCGCCGAAGGAAGTCTCGTTGGTCAACGAATAAAAAATCGATCTCAGTGAATGAGAGAATTTTATTTTCTCAACAGGAATTGTATATGTTACTCGGTAGCATAAAACACGAAAAGTAAAAAGAGCATTAATTGATATATAGTACAAAAACAGCCAAAATTTGGAACTGATTCCAGTTAATACTGATTTTTCTACAAGAACATCTCTAGGTTTCCATTTTTGAAATGAGAATCGAGCTCTTTTCTACCTTGAACGAGAGAGAGGAAATTTCTCTCCTCTTCCATCTTTCTCTTCAATGCTACCAACGTGGCCGCATTGATATATAAAGAGGTCCGATAAATCTTTTCTTGTCTAACATCTACTCATTTTCAATTCAGCAGCGTGTCAAATTTAACGATATTAACAAATTATGTCTAAATAAGTATGAAATAAATCAAAATTTCATTTTGAAAATTCGAAATGTCACCAGTCAATGACATACATGACATAGACATATCTCATAATAATATCGAGAATAGTTCAGTGGCGCGACTAGAGGTCAGACAAGGATAGCTTTATCAGACCTCTCTATATTCCAATGCGACAACGTTGGTAGCATTGAAGAGAAAGATGGAAGAGGACAAAACTTTCCTTTCTCTCGTTCAAGGTAGAAATGAGCTCAATTTGTTATGGAGAAGTAGAATTTCGGATTCATGTCCTCAACCACCAGATTTCACCATTTATTTGGAAGAATTCACCGAAATGAACAATCCACTTGATACCATATCTTGTCACAACACGATAACATGAAACACCAGTTCTAGCGTGGAATCCACTAAGTTGGCAACACTGTTCAGGGCTGTTTCTGACCGAAAATATATAGTACTAGATCTCGATTCGAAAAAGTACTAGAACTGAATTTCAATATTTTTTTAAATTTGCCGCTCCTGGGGTGCTTCCGGGCTTTCACGCAGAGTTGATAGTGACGTCAATATGTCAACACATACAGTGTTGCCAGTTGAAAGGAAATGACTGAATGACCAACCGACCGAATATGGATATGTCTAGTGCTACGATCGTCGGATAATGTTTTTTGCAACCAACTGAAAAGCCGTCCATTTATGTTTCAAAATCAGTTCTCGAAGTTGATAAATGAACTTCAATATTTGTATTTACATATACCTACATAACATTTTTCCGAACAGGTGGATTGGTAGACGTGGACCTATTGAATGACCAGCGAGATCACCAGCAATCCTTTGAATTATTTTATGTGGGGCCATCTGAAGAATGTTGTGTATCAAACGACACCAGCAAATATTGAAGAATCAAAATTGAGAATTCGGACAGCAATAAACAATATTTCTCAAGACACAATACACAAGGTTCAACAAGAATTTGTACTTCGTTTGGGTTACTGGCAGATACAGCAAGGGCTACAGTTCGAACATTCATAAAGTAATGTATTCCATTATATTCTGTCCGCTAGACAATGAGTATTTTTGATAATATTGTTAAATTTACTGATGAAGAATGTTACGCGTTACTCATCAGTGGTTCAGTTATTAAAAAATAAGAAAAACGAATATTACTATGAGAAAATAGATAGGTTCCAGTATAATGCTACACAAATGTGAAAAACACTGAATAAACTGGTTGATACAAATGTTCGGGAGTTTCTAAATTTCATTCGATTTCAAAATGAGGATGACATTATGATTATCCGCCACGATGATTCAGAAATTGCTAATGATTTTAATGAATATTTTACTGATAGTATTGCCAAAATAATCAAAGAGAGACTTATAATGATGATCAACCATCTTGATATTTTTTCAATTTCTCACACATATATAAATACTTTTGCGTCTTGGTAAGTTCATTTATATGGTTCTTACGTCGATAGAAGTATAACTCATCTAAACAAATCAACATGCAAGTTCTCTATTGAAATTATATATACACAAAAAGTAAGAGAAAACTTTTTTTCCAACTTTGACACCCTGTATATATTGGAAACCAATCAAGCTATATATGTATATATACAAATGATGAAATAGTCGTGTTCCTATATTGTAACCGTCACTTTAATGACGTTGCAGTGACGTATCTATGACGTTCAAAAATCACGTCGGTGTGACGTACCTATTTTCTCATAGTAATATTCGTTTTTCTTTATTTTTAATAAGAACCCTATGCTGGAACAACGTTGTAACCGCCAATATCTATAAAAACGGTATTTCCATGGAACAAGGCTGTATGCGACCTATACAATCCGCTGTCTTGATAGTGGGGGCAAACAGCCTTGTTCCATGGAAATACCGTTTTTATAGATATTGGCGGTTACAACGTTGTTCCAGCATAGGGTTCCTGAATCACTGATGAGTAACGCGTAACATTCTTCATTAGTAAATTCAACAATATTATCAAAAATACCCATTGTCTAGCGGACAGAATATGATGGAATACATTACTTTATGAATGTTCGAACTGTATATAGCCCTTGCTGTATTTGCCAGTAACCCGAACGAAGTACAAATTCTTGTTGAACCTTGTTCATTATGTCTTGAGAAATATTATTGTTCATTGCTGTCCGAATTCTTTCTTTTGAATCTTCAATATTTGCTGGTGTCGTTTGTTACACAACATTCTTCAGATGGCCCCACATGAAATAATCCAAAGGATTGCTGGTGATCTCACTGGCCATTCAATAGGTCCACGTCGACCAATCCACCTGTTCGAAAACAATTTATCTAGGTACCTTCTAACATCTTAAGCATAATGTGGAGGTGCATCATCCTGTTGAAACCATAAACTTTCATCAAAACCACCAGGATTACGTCTGCTGGGAAACTCAAAGTGGTCATTTACCGTCGATAAAGTAGAGGGTCCGATGATTCCTCAGACGAATAAATTTCTTTTATTCGTCTGAGGATGATTCGATTTCTTACAACTCCAGCCCATATATTTACTTTTTGCGGGTATTGTGTATGATGCTCACGCATCCAGTAGGGGTTTTCTCTTGCCTAGTATCTACAATTCTGACGGTTAACCACGCCATTCAAAGTGAAAGTTGCCTCATCAGAAAAAATAATGTTTTTTCTGTGACGGGAAAGAAGTTTGGCAATTCATCTCTGTTGGCAGGTTATAAAATGTCACTTTTCATAAATTACTTTTTTCCCGTGGGAAAAAAGTGAGTACCTTTTTCACGGATATATATCACATATATATACACTGTTGATGGTTTTTGTTGTGCTATAGTTCCGAAAAATGAGTCAATAATACCGTCTCCGAGAAAGAACTGCAAGTCCTTTTATCTTCCATTCGACTTCGCGGTTACGTATATCACCAAACAACCACTAAATTCGCAATTTTTTGAAATCAAATTAATGAATTAGACTGACAGAAGTGACATCAGATATTTGATTACTTCAAAAGAATGATGAAGATGCCTACAACACAGGTGTCCCTACTGTTTTAAAACTTAAAATTTCACGTCGATAATTTTCAGATTTCCAAATAATGTAATATCTTCTCAATATTGATTCGTCTTTTCTTCTGTCACAGAAAAAAATAGTGTATTATACACGGGAAAAATATTAGATTTTAGCTCACGGTTTTTTGTCTCCCTCCGCTACGCGTCGGGACAACACAACCTGGAGCTAAAATCTACTACTTTTTTCCCTTGTATAATAAATAACTATTTTTATCAAGAGAGGATCTCGGTGACATTTTTCCAACATTTTTTCGCAAAATAACACCGATATCGCGACTAACTTAACGCACAGAAGTGTGCGCATCCTCTTCAAAAGTAAGTAAAACATCTAGCTGTATCAGCATTTGCAGAGGGACGACCTGATTTTCGTGCATTTTCAACCGTACCAGTTTCTCGAAATTTCTTCTCAACTTTACTGACTGATGTTCAACGCGTTCTAGGTCTTTCTGGATATTTATCATTAAACAAATTGCACACTTCCATCTGAGTTCGCGATCTGTCTCCATTAATCTAAGCAATAATGAAAAAAATTACGAATACCAAAAATATTGTGGTACTAAACTGTCACTGAACATCAATGAATTGATAAACATCAAATAATGACATTTCACAAAAAACTGGACAACCATGTTTCGTCTTTAATTGATAAGAAATAATTTCCTTTATATTCTGTCTGCTAGAGACCACAAGTACCAAACATGAAAATAGATCATTTTCATCAATCTGAAAATGTAACAAACTACAGGGTGTTACATTTGAAACAATTGCCGCTAGACAATAAGTATTCTTGATAATATTGTTAATTTAACTAATCAAGAATGTTACCAGTTACTTTATGAGCACACACAAATCTATTGTATTTTTGTTCACCCTGTACCAATTGGAATCTACATGTGATACGTTTTTGGAATCAGCTCAGCTAGGGTAATTCGAAAATTGAGAGAAAATGGGGGTGTTCTATTGAAAAAAAATGGCGGTGACGTCATAACTCGCAAGTAATTCACCCTGAATATTAGAATATTAATTCGAAAAAAGGTAAATTATGTTAAAAAATCCACGTGTTTCAGGATTATTTCTAAAAATGGCCTGTTTAGTTAAAAAATAATTTGTTCCACCTTACGGACACACTGTTTATATATACAGTGTGACCCATTTAAAATGGAACCACCCCTGTATCTTACGTAATCGGTAATGGATCATAAAATTTGCTGGAGCGAGAGATATACCAAAAATGCACTCTATGACCAAGTGGGGTCATCTTCAGTGATATACACGGCTCGCCAACAGCCATGAAACTACCCCAATTTCCGGAAAATGATATTAGGAGTCAAAATAGGTCGAAAATCGCTTCAGATTTGGAATCAGGACGCCCAATTTACTAACTATTCAAATTTTTCCTGGAAAATTTTCAGTTCGGAGAAATGAAATCTTCAAATTACTATATTTCGTTTGTCACAAATGCCTATTCACCAATTTTGAAAGCTGTCAAATACAAAAATATAACCGAAATGCCATGAAATTATGAGAATCTAAAATAATTGCTATCAGTAGAACTGGAATAGTTATTTATGTATCAAGGGCGTAAAGTAGGCGTTTATGGCCTGTGGCGTGGATAATGGCCCGACGGCGCTAGCCGAGGGCCATTACACGCTGAAGGCCATAAACGCATTTCACGCACGTGATACATACAAAATTTTATGCACTAGTGGTTCATTTCCTGACTCAAAAGTGATGATAGAGATAGATTTCGATAAACTGATATTCCCCCGAATTTGATTTGTTACGTATAATTTCAGTAATCAAGAGAAGCGTAGGTAATGTTCATGGATGATTCACATATTAAAATTATCGTACGAATATTGCAATTATCGTAATAGTAAAACTCTTTGATCTCTAGAAGAGATTCATTTTTCAGAATTTTACAATATGCATACCCAGTATATATACCTAACAAATTTTGACGTTGTCAATCAAGCTGATGGTTGTTGTCTATAGCGATACAGCCAATAAACGAGCTGAATTGTCATTCTTTGACTGAAAAGTAAAAATTAGTGATAATAATAATAGCGAGATATGGAATCGGATAAAGAAGAAGTTTATGATATACTGCTGGATATATATACTAGAATCTATAAAAATGATCATAGGTTTCCCATGAATTGATATGTGGATATAAGGTAACTCAGAATAGCGGGCGGTAAAGTACACTTTACGGCCCGTGGGCCATAATGCGCCCGCGGGCGGTAAAGTGCGACTTAACGCCCGCAAAACCGGGCGGTAAAGTGCACTTTACGGCCCGCTGGTGCATAAAGAAAATTAAGGTTAACCGATTCTATGATCGTTAGGTTATCCAAAGAGTTAACGATTCACAATATTAATGATACTTATATATTTAGTTATATATCGAGGAATCCTGAGCATAAAATAGACTATTATGTAACAAGTGTTATAAACGTCTTTTTAGTAACGAGTATTTTAAGCACGAGTGGAGCAGAGCGGAGCGAGTGTTTGATAAACGAGTGTCTAGAGGAGTTTATAAACGCGTTACATACTATGCTCTTTCTACGAACTCCGAAAATTACATTGACATACCTGCTATTCCTGCTAACCTACATAATAATTCGAATGGAATGGAAATGGAGAACATAATACATGCAACTGCATGCAACCAGCGAGACACGTATAAGTGATATTGGTTGTAGATGTGTCCAGTCCATTGCTTACTAACCTTTGCTGCACGTTTATTGTCATTTGCGCAGAATAAATAAATTGTTCTCAAAGATGGATGCTTCATTCTTACACTTCTTGGAGATATGCAAGTACCATCTTCGATTTCACTTTCGTCTACATTTCTCATATATTTTTAATGAAGAATTCTGATACAAACGAATATTTTTGAATAATCCTAATACAAAATTTGAAAATAACAGTTGACAGTTGATACAATTAACAGGCCAGACATGTCTCAAATTACTGAAGCTGTGTTTAATGAACTGTGTTGTCATGGTAAAATGTGTTTGAGAAATCGTGTTGATAACGTGTTTAATATTTTGAATAAACCACAGATCGTCAATCCGTGATTAATCGGTCATTTAGCGTGGTACATATCCGTACGCTAAATGCCATTTTAGTTATGTGAGTAGAAAAATGATCTTATGAAACCAACACTCCAGGGGTTACGTCAGCTAATGAAAAATTTGAGAATTTTTATTCATGAAATCAATGTCAATGACTGAAACAAAGAATGTATTGGTTAAATACGCCAAAGCATAGGCACAAATGATTCTAATAAGAACATGTTGCTCACTTCAGACATATTCGGTTCCATGAATCAATAAGTATTGCTCAACGTATCTTGAAGACTAACCACCTCATCATCAAATACTGCCTGTTATAAAAGGAATTGAAGTCTTGCTGCATATTTTGATGGAACTTGAAGTTTTTGTCAGGAATAATACAGGAATGAATTGATAGAGTCTCAAATCAGAATTTCTTTCCACGCCCTGTGTCACTCAATTTATCACACACCCAAGAGCAATATCGACATCAGCTGGCAAAGATCATCATGGACTTTCGGTTCAACTGTCGCTAGTATAATTTTCACATATAATTATTCCATTTGGAGTATTCAAATATAAACGATTGAATTTATGAGTAGAGATAATCTCTACTACCGAATTATTTCAAAGGAATAAATTCTGAGCGCTCCACTGATTATTGGAATAAATGATGATATAGGGATATATAAATATCCGATGATTTCTGTTTACAGACATCAGTAGCAAAGCAGTCGAAAATGAAGTTCTCACGTTCCAACGCCTTCCTGATTTTGTGCATTTTGCCCCTCATCAAAGGTCAAGCAGAACGTAAGTACCTATACTCTTTAATCATCCTAAAGTATGAGAGAAATAAGTATCGTCGAATTATAATAGTGCAAAGTTTGACTCACAGATTGATTTCTGAATCAATAATGAAAGTTATCAAGTAGGCCATGACATCTCCCAATATGATATTATTGCTGAAATCCTGGTCCTGTGAAATCTATCACTCAACACTTATATTGTTATAATCTTCAGATTTGAAAGATGAACACCATCATGTCAAATATTTTCTTAATGAGACTTTTGTACAATGTTACTACAAAAATAACTATTTGAGTGTCAATAATAATGATCTTTACTGCATTCAATGCAGCAATGTGACGTGTTCAAATATAGAGAAGATCGAGCTGATCAACTAATAGACATATATGGTCGAATCATACGAGACACCTATAATATGAAACTATCCAAGAAGCAGAAAACTTCTTGCTGCTCACTGTATGCTCCTTGAAACAGATTCCAACTCATGAAATGTGATTTATTCTATGATGAACATGCTGTTCACGGAGTAATTTCTCGAAACTATGCATTTTTGAAATGATCATTGATCTGTTATAATTATTATAAGGTGAAATGTATACACATCATTGAAATTCTTGAGCCAACAGATGTGTGACGAGTTAGTCAATAATGAAATTCATCATTGTGGATACTGATACGAGTATGATTGAAGATCTAATCTATCATTTAATTTTCAGCGAGGAACTCGACATGCTGTACTACCCCGGCATGTTTGCGGGACGTTATCCAGCAGAATCTTAGACGTCTTAGAGATAGTAAGTCGATTCTTTGATATATTACAACTTACCTACTATCATCGAAATAAATGTTGTCGTCTTTTTCATATTCGGAGTTATTCAAATCTTACGAGACATGTAACAAATTCTGGTTCAAGTAAAAGTCAGCTGAATTCAAAATAGAGTTCTCTTGATGATTTATATCAATGTCAGGAAATAACAGTTGCTCATGATGATCATGTAACCCCTCTGCGATCTTAATGGAATTATGAATCTCATCATAATCACATCAATAACAATATCATTTTACTTATGAGAAGCGTCCCAAATTCTAGTTTTGACATGGTTTATCAGAAAGTGAGTGGAGAATCTGATCAATCTCTTGTGTGTATACCTGGATACTGACAATATTTCCCTTTGATAAGTGAATATGTGAAAAGATAAGTCAACATTTGATATTAGATAAGTCTGGGAAATTGAATTTTCATACATAGAATTTTGAAAAATTTCATGACATTCATGTTACTTTTTTTCCTAAAGACATTTATTTACTGCGAAAGCATCAGATGAAGATTTTCAATGATACCCATGAAGGAATATTCACTAACGGCAAATGATCAACCAGTAGGGAGAAATACTATTTTAGTGTATGAAAATAATTGTCAAAATAATCAAGATCGTGCACATGTCCTAAAAAATAAAAATGTTGTAACATAAAGTAGGTAATCATGATGGACTAACACTTGAGATGGGGCAAGCATAATATTCTATCGACTAGCAGACTCAGGCAGCTGACTCGAAAAATGTATATATACTCTGAGAGATATCTCACATAATTAAACTCTTGGGATAATTTATCATTCTCTGACTGTTTCTATACTGCGATATTGTATCAAAGCATGGGGAGGTCTTTTCTACAATAATTTAAACATCTCCAGTCTATGCAGAACACACATTGAATAATAAATTTAAAAGAACGAAACTTCATTTACCTGTACAGTCATATAGACAACGAGAAATTCTTGATGTTAGAAGCCAATATCCCTATCAATGCCTAGAATGAATGTTTCAAAATGCAAATGATTTTAATCGGCTAGTGGAGGTCGTATAAAAATACTAGAGCATTAGGTACAAAATTCCATCCGCAATACACCAATATTCACAAAATGCCATATATCTTCTATTCCCGGACCTCCAATTATATACATATAATCTCGTACCCCCTGAAATAAAAAAAATAAAAAATAATTCAATAAATACACAAAACATATCAAAGACATTGTTTAATAAAATTCAACTCTAAAATACAATACAATAAACTGATACATATTTTTTCAGTGCCTTCACCAGTACCTCACAAATATTCAATTTATGAATATTCTACACAAATAATGATAATTATATAATATTATATTCTTTTGGACATACTATTATTATACACCTATCGCCAAAATGAAACTTGTACAATCACAATACTCCTTGCGGATTGAAGACTGGCACAATACAATCATGCAACATGCTCAGGTGCAGTCTTATGATCTCAAATAAGGGATACTCGAATCTGTAATATGTTATATGGTTATTATTATGTGTAGGTACATGAATGAGTTACTCCTGATTCAATAGGTTATCCAATTCATCATTAAAATTCATAAAATCAGTCTATAATATATTATGCTAGTAACAGAGATGTATATAAATTTAACTGGTGGGCTCACTCTTCAATTATTTCGTCAGACTAACTCTCGATATGGAACAATTGCAAGCGAGTTTTGGACGTGGGGTTCAGTTATTCGCGATAGAGGCGCCATAATCGGAAAATCGTTCAAAACCTTGGTTCTGTGAGGGATGAATCTATTTCCATCATTGTTCTGTGGTCGAATAAATACTGTGCTCAACATTTTCATTCAAATTTCAATTTGAAATAGAAGCGAGAAATCTTTTTTGTAGCTGATTTTAATAAGCTTCACTTCTCTCATGACATGAACCTATCTAAAGCATGAACTCTGATGAATTTCCTCTCTGAAGAACCAGAACAAAGAATGTATCAACTATTGAAATAGACCAATATCGAAAATCATAATAGGCAGATATGGTAACTAGTACTAACCTTAGAATTTATTCACACCAGTTCACGCTAATATTTCAAATCACTGAAATGATACTGTTGTAGAACAGAGATTTTCTTTTTTTCAATGGTGGATTAGGTATTATACACAAAATTCAGAAACTACGGAACACATCCCTAACGAACACTTGACTCCAATCTCAGAAATAACCATTTTTTCAGCTCAAGAATGTTTTTGACACATTGACGCTTCGATCCTTTCATCAGGAATCAGTTCACTGCTCTGATCCAAATCATATACGTATCCAAATATTCATCGGTAATATGTTTCCTGTAGATATGGATTGTAACCAGGATGAGCTTAGCGAGATTTACCCACGTCAAGTATGTTTATCAAAGGTTTATCAGAGTAGGCGCCATCGAGAAACTTGCAAACGATCTTCAATAGGAAGCAAGCGCACCAGTTAAATTTCTATACATCTCTCTAGTAACTCATAACTCCTTAAAATTGACATTCATGACATTCATACATATTTTTTTGATTATTATTCAAGCGATTCCTGGACCAGGGATAGTGTCGGCGAATCCTATCGCCTTTGATCTGCCGATGATTTATCATGTCAATGTTCTGGGTATTCACGTTAACATCACCTTGAACAACAACGAAATTCGAGGAGTGGGCGATGCAACCGTATCAGATGTCAGGTAAATTTTGTCATATCTAATAATAATATGGTGGATAAAACGGTTGTCACGTAATCATAATTGAAAAAGTGAGTACTTATAGGGTTGCTATCCACTTGTTTCGTGGAATCATGGATCGGAATGATCAGAACGTGGAAACAGAAAAGTATTCGTGATAAAAAATAAGCGTATCTACGTCACATATCGGAGTTCTCGAAAGGTGTCAAAGCAGCATGTTCACTTTGTTTTCATCAGTTCACATTTGTTTTTGGTTTCTGCTTATTGGTCATATGATCAAAAGAAACCGCTCAGAAGTAAAAGAAAGGGCTTTTATTTCCAACAGGTTTTAAACCCAATAACAGAAAATGCTGCCGTTGATGGGGTGACGTGTTATTTTCTATTGCGAATATCAAGCATAATGACGCTGTCATACATCTTTCACTCATTTAGATAATGATACCATGAATGAGAGGAAGTCAAACATCTGACAGTTTTTGGATGTATAATAAATTGACATTCATCATACATCATACGTGGGAATAAATTCTGTATTGAGAAAACCTAATCACAAATCTGCGATTGAGGTCTATAAATAACAAGTTTCAGAAAAAAAAATTGCAGAGCTATGATGATGATTACTGTCCATCAAATTATTTGTCACATTTGTTGAATCCATCAGTTGCGGTTCTCTGAACCTCGTATACGAAATTCGAACCGATAGATTGTTTTGGAAAAATTCATAAATCACCCTATATATTATTGATAGGATTAAAACACAATCAGGGATAGTTATTAATTGCAATAGGATGCCATAATGTGAGATAGGAATATTAACAGTTTGGCATTAATTGCCCTGTATAGACTGAAACATACATAGTCACAAATATGTTAAGAAAGTAGTACTTTTTGACTAACGCTGGGCCAGATCGAATAGAGTAGAAGAGTTTTATATTAGGTATCTGCTCAATTGTGTTTGTGTCTAGATTATTTTCAATAACTTGTCAGAGTCCAATATTTCTACACAAAAACTGTGAATTTTCATTAGGAAATGGAATTAGCAGATTAGTCAGAGGTGATTATGAATATGGTGAAGGATCGGCATACTTCATGATTGTGTGCATCTCGACTGGCCATGCACAAAGTGGAAAATTCCATTTTGTATGATTCTTTTTGTCC
>OU896713.1:56926027-57179031 GCA_918026855.4 Phaedon cochleariae | reverse complement strand
CTGTTCTATCAAGCTGATCATGGTCTCTTTCGATTCAGCGTGTCATTTACTATCGAAAAAGCATTGACTTGCGTGAATTTTCGCCGTTTTATGGTATTCTCGGCCTTCTGAAGATAGCTCGGTGACTTTATCGTACTGAAGTCTCAGGTGGGGAAATGAAAATTCTTATTTGGCCTATTGAAAGTCTGAAGAAACTCACATAGACTGATTCGATGAAGAACAGAACGGATCTGTGGTGGAAATTCGTGAATTTCAGGAAATTGAGACGTAGTAGCCTACCGGTGTGCACCAATTGGCAATTAGAAGGCTGCATTTGAGCGCCGATATCTCGAAAATCATCTGTGCTATCGGGCTGATCATGGTCTCATTCAATTCAGCGTGTTATTTACTATTATGGAATCTATGATACGCGTGAATTTCTGCCGTTTTCTGGCACTCTCGGCCGTCCGAAGATAGCTCGGTGACCATATCGTATTAAAGTCTCAGACGGGGATAGAAAAATCATCATTTGGCCTAATAAAAATCTGAAAAATTTCACAAAGACTGATTCGATGTCGAAATGAACGAATCTGTGGTGGATATAATACAATTTTGAGAAATGGAGACGTAGTAGCCTACTGGAATGCACCTATTGGCAAAGGAATCGGAAGGCTGCTTTTGAGCGCCGATATATCAAAAACTATCTATCCTATCGGGCTGATCATTGTCTCATTCGATTCAGCGTGTCATTTTCTACTGGAGAAGCAATGATTCGCGTAAATATCCGATGTTTTCTGGCACTTGGTACTGAAATCTCAGGTGGGGTGATGAAAATGTTTATTTGGCCTATTGAAAATCTGAAAATATTCACATAAACTAATTCGGCAATGAAATCAGAATGCTGCTTTCAAGCGCCGATATCTTGAAAACTATATGTCCTATCAAGCTGATCATGGTCTCTTTCGATTCAGAGTGTCATTAACTATTGAAAAAGCATTGATTCTCGTGAATTATTGCCGTTTTCTGGCACTCTCGGCCGTTCGAAGATAGCTCGGAGACTATATCGGACTGAAGTCTCAGGTGGGGAAATGAAAATTTTTATTTGGCCTATTAAAAATCTGAGAAAAATTCACATAGTTCAATTCGATGGCAAGATGGACGGATCTGTAGTGGAAATTCGTGAATTTCAGAAAATTGAGACGTAGTAGCCTACCGGAGTGCACCTATTGGCAATGGAATAGGAAGGCTGCCTTTGAGCGCCGATATCTCAAAAACTATCTATCCTATCGGGATGATCATGGTCTCATTCGATTCAGCGTGTCATTTCCTACTGGAAAAGCAATGATACGCGTGAATTTCCGATGTTTTCTGGCACCTTCGGCCGTCCGAAGATAGCTCGGTGACTATATCGTACTGAAGCCTCAGGTTGGGAAATGAAAATTTTTATTTGGCCTATTAAAAATCGGAAAGAATTCACATGGACTAATTTGATGTCGAAATGAACGAATCTGTGATGGAAATTCGAAAATTTTAGGAAATTGAGACGTAGTAGCCTACCGGAGTGCACCTATTGGCACTGGAATCGGAAGGCTGCATTTGAGCGCCGATATCCCTGAAACTATCTGTCTTATCGGGCTGATCATGGTCTCATTCAATTCAGCGTGTCATTTTCAACTGGGAAAGCAATCAGTCGCGTGGATTTTCATCGTTTTCTGGCATTTCCTGCCGTCCGAAGATTGCTCGGTGACTATATCGTACTGAAGTCTCAGGTGGGGATAGAAAAATTATCATTTGGCCTAATATGAATCTGAAAAATTCCACATAGACTGATTCGATGTCGATATCAACGAGTCTATGATGAAAATAAGACAATTTTGGGAGATGAAGACGTAGTAGCTTACCGGAGTGCACCTATTGGCAATGAAATCGAAAGGCTTCCTTTGAGCGCCGATATCTCGAAAACTATCTGTCCTATCGGGCTGATCATGGTCTCATTTGATTCTGCGTGTCATTTCCTACTGAAAAAGCGATAATTCGCGTGGATTTTTGCCGTTTTCTGTCACTCTCGGCCGTCCGAAGATAGCTCGGTGACTATATCGTACTGAAGTCTCAGGTGGGGAAATGAAAATTTTTATTTGGCCTATCAAGAATCTGAAAAAATTCACATAGACTAATTCGATGTCGAGATGAACGAATCTGTGGTACAATTTCGTGAATTTTGGGAAACTGGGACGTAGTAGCCTACCGTAGTGCACCTATTGGCAATGGAATCGGAAGGCTGCTTTTGAGCGCCGATATCTCGAAAACTATCTATCCTATCGGGCTGATCATGGTCCCATTCGATTCAGCGTGTCATTTTCTACTGGAAAAGCAATGATTCGCGTGAAATGCCGATGTTTTCTGGCACCTCCGGCCGTCCGAAGATAGCTCGGTGACTATATCGTACTGAAGTCTCAGGTCGGGTGATGAACATTTTTATTTGGAGGATATAGGGAGGATAAGGACAGGAGGTAGGTATTGGAATTTATTTTGAACTTTTGGAGATTATATGTTGTTGGAAATATTTCCACAGGCAATGAATTCCAGAGCCTAGGCGTTCTATGGATGAAGGAGTCTTGATAAAGTGCTGTTCGACATCTTTCTAGGTTGACAACGGAAGGATGTGCTGACTGGGCTTGTCTAGTTCGTCTGACTGGTATTGCTAGTGAAGGCATGATAGCAGAGATTCCCGAAGAACATTTCCCGTGGAAGTATCGATAAAAAAGTGAAAGGTCGCCGACCTTCCTACGGTGTTCCAATGATGTCAAAGAGTGAGTGAGTGTGGCGTCACCCACCAGGCGAATGGCTCTTCTCTGGATGGAATCTAAGAGCATCAGCGTATGTTTTGGTGCTGAACCCCATATGTGGCAACAGTATTCTAGAACAGGCCGTATCTGCGCTTTGTAGATCATGGGAAGCTGTTGAAGTGTAAAGTAGCTTTTCGCACGGAACAAGAATCCGAGTTTTTGTGAAGCAGCTTTTGCGATGGATCTGACATGATTATCCCATGAAATAGTGTGGCTGATGGAAATACCGAGCATAGATATGGTGGGCTTGGTGGGGATGGTGGAGCCAAACATTACAATGTCGGGCATACTGAGTTCCGCCTTTCTAGAGAAAATGCAGGCTTGAGTTTTGGTGGCGTTGAATTCAACTAGCTTGTTGGTTCCCCAGGCTGTGATTTCAGCAAGATCTTCATTGACAGCATTGACCTGCCTGCGCCGTGAGTTCTTAGTTTTGTTGAAAGAAATGGGAATTCTGGAAGAGAACGCAGAATGGAGGGTACTATCATCTGCAAAGTTGTGGATGGGGCAAGTTGTTACTCCCAACAGATCATTGATATGAAGCAGGAATAATGTCGGTGCCAAAATTGATACACCGTCCACTACCACGTGAAGCGATCTGCCTGAAAGAAAACTCGATGAGAGATGGCATAGCTGAGGTGGTAAGCCCTATGATGGTAGTTTGTGGAGAAGTCCTTCGTGCCAAACACGGTCGAATGCTTTCGATATGTTCAACGCGACAGCTAGAGATTCCCCGTGTTTTTCTAATGAAGCTTGCCATAAATGGGTGACGTAGGCAAGTAGATCTCCAGTAGATCTTCGGTGGCGAAAGCCGTATTGTCTATCATTGATGATTCGTGAGCTCTCCAGATATTTGATAAGCTCAATATTGATGGCTTTCTCCATCACTTTGGAGATTACTGATAACAGAGCAATGGACCTGTAGTTGTTGGGCAGGTTCTTGTTCCCTTTTTTGGGGATTGGTTGGACTCTAGCTGTCTTCCAGCATGATGGGGAAAAATACCCGACCTGTACGAGATGGTAAACAACTTGCAGAGAATCGGTGTTAATTCTGGTGCACATTTTTTGAGGATAATGGGTGGAATTCCATCAGGACCGTTAGCCTTATTCATTTTTAGACCAAGCAAAATTCGTCTGATAGTGCGTTGACGGAAGACGATTTCGAGCATTCGACTCTCAACGGGTGGAATGTCTGGCGGCACTTTTCCTTGAGGATCTGAAGTAGAGTTCGCTGCGAACATCTCTGCAAAAATATTTGCTTCCTCCTGCGATGTTGTTGCTAATGTGCCGTCGGATTCGGACAGTGGTGGAAATGAACTATTAGTGAAATTTCTTCCGACCGCTTTAGCAAAGGACCAAAACGAACGGGAGCCAATCTATGAGTTTCGATCTTATCTTGGCATTGTATGTTTCTTTCGAAGCATCTATTGTTTGGCTGCAGTTATTCCTAGCATGAACGTATTCTGCTCTAGTCGCGAGGTTAGATTTTTTGCGCCAGCGATTGTAGGCTGTTTGTTTCAAGGCAACAGTTTTAGAACAGTTTTTGTTGAACCAGGATTTCGAAGATGATGATCTTTTCGAAAAATGCGGTATGTATGTGTCCATTCCGAGCATGATGATCTCGGATATTTCCGCAGCACACTGTGAAGGGTCCTCAGAGTCGAAGCAAGGTAACTCGGAGAAAAACATGCGGAGACCGTCCCAATCTCTTGAATTGTAATGCCATATAAGACGTGGGGGTGCCGGAGCAGTTGATAAAATGAAAAATGGGCAGGTTGTGGAGATGAGTGTGTGATCAGAATTGCCAAGTGGATCTCGTACATCTATGGTGTAGGGTGCTGAATTATTAGTGAGGAATAAGTCAAGTATGTTAGCTGAATGGTTATTGGCATCGAGAATTCGTGTTGGTTCTTTGACAAGCTGCTCTAAGCCGTGAGTGATGGTGGAAGCTTCGGCTTGTCGCCCAGCTTCAGCCGTTCTGTTAGAGTGTACGAGCCAAGCAGTGTTGTGTATGTACATTGAAATCGCCCATGATGATGATTTCCGCTGCTGGATGGTTCTGTAGAATTTGGTCAAGCTTTAGAGACAAGAATTCGAAGAGCTCTTCATAGGACGAATCATTTGGTGATAAGTAGAGACGACAAAGGTATTTGGTCTGTTTCTGGCTATCGAGTTTGAACCACATGACATCAAACTTATTTGGTTCCAAAGTTTTTTCTCGTTGACATAAGAGATTCGTTTTAGAGTAGAGTCAGAGACCTCCCTTGAATCTGAAACGTGTGTGGAGTTCGTACCAAGGACAGAGCAGATAGGTCGTATTGATGGATGAATTGACCTGTGTCTCAGTAAGAGCCAATATGTCTGGCTTTTCAACTTGAAGGTGTCGATGGACATCGTTGATGTTCTTACTTAGACCTCGGATGTTACATAGGTCTATCTTGAGGACTTTTTCAGCCGATAGTAAACCCCCTCTAGCACCTCCCGCCCGGAAATCCGAATGGAGAGGTATTTTACTTCCGGATAATTGTACTTGGGAGGAACTCATCATCGATTATTCTGTATAAAGAAAGGAGGTTCGCGTGGAAGGAAAAGGAAATTGGGTTGGGTTGGGCTGGCCGGAACATCAACGAGCTACTAAAACTACTGGAAAAGCAATGATTCGCGTGAATTTCCGATGTTTTCTGGTACTTTCGGCTGTCCGAAGATAGCTCGGTGTCTATATCGTACTGAAGCCTCAGGTGGGGGTAGAAAAATTATCATTTGGCCTAAAAGAATCTGAAAAATTTCACATAGACTAATTCGATGCCGAAATAAACGAATCTGTGATGTAAATAAGACAATTTTGGGAAATGGAGACGTAGTAGCTTACTGGAGTGCACCAATTGGCAATGAAATCAAAAGGCTGCCTTTGAGCGCCGATATCTCGAAAACTATTTGTCCTATCGGGCTGATCAAGGTCTCATTCGATTGAGCGTGTCATTTTCCACTGGAGAAGCGACAATTCGCGTGAATTTTCGCCGTTTTCTGTCACTCTCGTTTGTCCGAAGATAGTTCGGTGACTATATTGTGCTGGGGGGGGGGAAATGAAATTTTTTATTTGGCCTATCAAAAATCTGAAAAAAATCACATAGACTAATTCGGTGTCGAAATGAACAAATCTGTGGTGGAAATTCGTGACCGGAGTGCACCTATTGGCAATGAAATCGGAAGGCTGCCTTTGAGCGCGGATATCTCGAAAACTATCTATCCTATCGGGCTGATCAGGGTCTCATTCGATTCAGCGTGTCATTTGCTACTGAGAAAGCAATGGGTCGCGTGAATTTTCGCCGTTTTTTGGCATTTCCTGCCGTCCGAAGATAGCTTGGTGACTATATCGTACTAAAGTCTCAGGTGATGATATAAAAAATTTTATTTGGCCTAATAAAAATCTGAAAAATTTCACATAGACTGATTCGATGTCGAAATGAACAAATCTGTGGTGGAAATGAAGCAATTTCCGGAAATGGAGAAGTAGTAGCTTACCGGAGTGCACCTATTGGCAATGAAATCGAAAGGCTGCCTTTGAGCGCCGATATCTCGAAAACCATCTGTCCTATCGGGCTGATCATGGTATCATTCGAATCAGCGTGTCATTTTTCACTGAGAAAGCCATAATTCGCGTGAATTTCCGCCGTTTCTGGCACTTTCGGCCCTTCGAAGTTAGCTCGGTGACTATATCGTACTGAAGTCTCAGGTGAGGAAATGAAAATTTTTATTTGGCCTATTAAAATTCTGAAACAATTCACATGGACTAATTTGAT
The DNA here is from genome assembly GCA_918026855.4 of Phaedon cochleariae. NCBI lineage: Eukaryota > Metazoa > Arthropoda > Insecta > Coleoptera > Chrysomelidae > Phaedon > Phaedon cochleariae. Next base: position 57,172,409 of record OU896713.1, on the reverse strand, counting down.
GACGAAATGAACGAATCTGTGGTGAAAACTTGTGAATTTCAAGAAATTGAGACGTAGTAGCCTACCAGAGTGCACCTATTGGCAATGGAATCGGAAGGCTGCCTTTGAGCGTCGATATCTCGAAGATTATCTGTCCTATCGTGCTGATCATGGTCTCATTCGATTCAGCGTGTCATTTTCTAATGGAAAAGCAATAATTGGCGTGAATTTCCGCTGTTTTCTGGCACTACCGGCCGTCCGAAGATAGCTCGGTGACTATATCGTACTGAAGTCTCAGGTGGGGAAATGAGAATTTTCATTTGACGAATTAAAAATCTAAAAAAAAATCACATGGACTAATTCGATGTCGAAATGAACAAATCTGTGATGAAAATTCGTAAATTCCAGGAAATTGAGACGTAGTAGCCTAGCGGAGTGCACCTATTGGCAATGGAATCAGAAGGCTGCCTTTGAGCGCCGATATCTCGAAAACTATCTATTCTATCAGTCTGATCAGGGTCTCATTCAATTCAGCGTGTCATTTTTTACTGGAAAAGCAATGATTCGCGTGAATCAGCCCGATGGACAGATTGTTTTCGAGTTATCGGCGCTCAAAGTCAGCTTTCTGCTTTTACTGCCCAAATTTGCACTTCGGTAGGCTACTACGTCTCCATTTTCAAAAATTTACTGATTTCCATCACAGATTCGTTCATTTCGACATCAAATTAGTCTATGTGGATCTTTTCAGATTCCTCATAGGCCAAATAAAATTTGTCATTTTGCCACCTGAGACTTCAGTACGATATAGTCACCGTGCAACCTTCAGACGGCCGAAAGTTCCAGAAAACGGCAAAAATTCACGCAAATCATCGCTTTTTTGATAGAAAATGACACGCTCAATCAAATGAGACTATGATCAGCCCGATAGGACAGATAGTTTTCGAGATAACTGTGCTCAAAGTCAGTTTTCCGCTTTTACTGCCAATATTTGCACTCCGGTAAGCTACTACGTCTCCATTTTCAAAAACTGATTTTTATCACAGATTCGTCAATTTCGACATCGAATCAGTCTATGTGATTTTTTTCAGATTTTCAATAGGTCAAATGAAAATTTTCATTTTCCAACCTGAGAATTCAGTACGATATAGACATCGAGCTATCTTTGGACGGCTGGAAGTGCCAGAAAGTGGCAGGAATTCACGCTTACTATCGCCTTTCCAGTAGAAAATGACACGTTGAATCGAAGGAGATTATGATCAGCCCGATAGGACAGATAGTTTTCGAGATATCGGCGCTCAAAGTCAGCTTTTCGCTTTTATTGCCAATATTTGCACTCCGGTAGGCTACTACGTCCCCATTCTCCACAATTTTCAAATTTCAACCACAGAATCGTTCTTTTCGACATCAAATCAGTCTATGTGAATTTTTTCAGATTTTTTATAGGCCAAATAAAAATTTTCATTTTCCCACCTGAGAATTCAGTACGATATAGACATCGAGCTATCTTTGGACGGCTGGAAGTGCCAGAAAGCGGCAGGAATTCACGCTTACTATCGCCTTTCCAGTAGAAAATGACACGTTGAATCGAAGGAGATTATGATCAGCCCGATAGGACAGATAGTTTTCGAGATATCGGCGCTCAAAGTCAGCATTCCGCTTCTATTGCCAATAGGTGCACTCCGGTAGGCTACTACGTCTCCATTTTCCGAAATTCTCAATTTTCCACCACAGATTCGTCTATTTCGACATCAAATCACTCTATATGAATTGTTCCAGATTCTTAATAGGCCAAATAAAAATTTTCATTTTCCTACCTGAGACTTCAGTACGATATAGTCATCGAGCTATCTTTCGACGGCCGAAAGTGCCAGAAAACGGCAAAAATTCACGAGAATTATCGCCTTTTCAGTAGAAAATGACACCCTGAATCAAATGAGACCATGATCACCTCGATAGGACAGATAGTTTTCGAGGTATTGGCGCTCAAAGTCCGCTCTCATTGCCAATAGGTGCATTTCGGTAGGCTACTACGTCTCAATCATTCAAAATTTCCTAATTATTATCACCACAGATTCGTTCATTTCATAACAAACTGGTCTAGAAGCAACTATCTCACTTTGAATGATGATAAAACCAGAACTTTAGATTTCTCAACAAAAGATAATATAGAAAATTTTGAACCAGTCAAGCTTCTTGGAGTGTATTTGGACTCATCTTTAAATTTCTTACCTCATATTCAGAAATTATCGAAGCGCCTATCAACGTGTATATATGTAATAAGACAACTTAGCAAGATAATAACAACAGACTGTTTGAGAGTAGCTTATTTTGGCATTTTCCACAGCATAATGACATACGGACTGATAGTATGGGGTTCATCATGTCATTCAGATATAATATTCAAATTACAAAAAAAAGTCGTCAGAATTATGGCACAGGCCAAATATGATGACCATTGTAAACCTTTTTTCAAAAATCTCCACATCTTGACTCTGCGATCTTGCTTCATATATGAATGTTTGTGTTATGCCAAAAAATATTAAGAGATGAAAATAAAGTTACCAGGCAGAAGGACATACACCACCGATACCGATAGGTTGAGTAAATCGCAAAACTCTTATTTATATTTATCTTTAAAATTTTTTAATGTGTTACCTAATGAGTTTCAGTCTCCTAACATGAGTATAAGTACTTTCAGAGTAAAAATCAAAAACATTCTTTTAGAAAATGCCTTTCACACATTTGAAGAATATTTTGTTCATTTCGAACGTTTAACTAATTCGTAAACTGCCTAGTAGTAACAGATATTCTTGTGTACTGCTATATATCTCTGTTTTTATGTCTGTATTCTCTCCAAGAGTTTTGTATTTGACTGTATATTCTCTGTACAATGTTTTTTTTTTGTTTTTGTTATACTGATTTTGATTCAAACTAATACTATGTATTACTATTGACGTATGCAAACACTATAAAATATGTATGTTCTGCACGAATAAACTTCTATTCTTCTATTCTATTCATTTCGACATTGAATCAGTTTGTTTGAATGTTTTCAGATTTTCAATAGCCCAAATAGGAAATTTTCACTTTCTCACATGAGACTTCAAAACGATATAGTCACCGAGCTATCTTCGGACGGCCGAAAGTGCCAGAAAACGGCGTAAATTCGCGCGAATATTGCTTCCCGAGTAGAAAATGACACGCTGAATCGGATGAGTCCATGATCAGCCCGATAGGACAAATAGTTTTCGAGATATCGGCGCTCAGAGGCAGCTTTCCGATTTCATTGCTGATAGGTGCACTCCGGTAGGCTACTACATCTCAATTTCCCCAAATTTACGAATTTCCACCACAGATTCGTTCATTCCGACAAAGAATTCTTTACAGGCCAAATAAAAATGTTCATTTCCCCACCTGAGACTTCAGTACGATATAGTCACCGAGCTATCTTTGGACTGCCGAATGTGCCAGAGAATGGCGGAGATTCACGCGAATTATCTCTTTTCCAGTAGGAAATGACACGCTGAATCGAATGAGACCATGATCAGCTCGAAAACTAAAGAGTGCAACACAGAAAAAAAATGATTTCATTAAAGCTATATAAGATATCAGATTTTAGAAATGGCCTTTGATCACCAAAAGATTTTGTAAAAATTATGTCTCATTATAATTCACCCCAATAATAAATAATATATGTTAAGAAAATAGTGATTTTTTTATTTCTTAGAATACAACCTTAATCCGCGGTCGTGGTCCAACTGATCGGTGTACTTAAAACAGATACCTGACCCGTGGTCGAATTGTCCGAATCCGATTGTATTCAAAATTTGTGAGTGGGAGTTTTCGGGATCGGATATTATGCATGCCATATTGAAATTGAATTTTGAAACACCCTCTATAGTCTATAGCAATGTGGCGGATTGAAAGTAATTGTGCTCTATAGAAAATCCATATATTGACATTACGAAAAAACTATATAATAAATCAATGAAAAACATAACTATTGAACTTGTTAAAATGATTACATTCTACATTCAATTGCGAATACATGAAAGATAAAGAAATTAGTGTTATTACATATTAGATATGTTTGTTTCAGTCCTTGGTAGTTACTTTTGTGACAAAGTCATGGAATTATCAGTTTCACACTGCCCACTCGGGGTAAGTATCAAAATCCCAAATAATATTTCCATAAAATGGATAGATGGAGAAGAGTACAACAAGATTTATCACGAGTATTCCACTGCCAACTTTGATGACATTCCAAGTGGGCATATTACATGCAGCAACAGCAATGGCATTTGGTGGAGTCGAAACTGGTAAGCAATAAGCATAACCACAACAAAGGGCAGAAGACATCATGAGAAACATTGGGTGTATTTTCGAAATCTGAAACATAATATTGGTTGGTATTGATCAAAAGAATGGTTTATTGAACATGCATGTTGTAGATATATCTGAATAATGTAAAATTATGATTTTGAGTAGGTGCGTTATCTCTAACAATAGTTGAACATATAGATATTATTTCAACAGCGTTGAGGAAAGATCAATTTGAAGAGATATACCTATTGCATTTTATAATATTTGTTGATATGTTCCATGATTTGTCTAAGGCTAAGGCTTTCGACATTTGTGTGCCACTATTTTCTTGATAACTAAATTGATTTATGTCAAAGCTATATTATCAATTTATGAAATCTACAATACGTTTTTTAAAAAGCTTTCCAACAATTTTGGGAAAAAATGACCACTAAGGCAGTTGGACTATAATAGAGTCACTGGATGGTATTAGTTTGATAAGAGTTCGGACACAAAAATGGCAATGGTTAGGGTTTTTGAATGTTTAGATTCATTAAGTTACACACCTTGCATTATGACAAGAGCACCATAGTCGTCCCGCGTTTTCATTCAAAATTGTTTGAATTTGACAATAAATTTTATAAACGTCGAAATTGAAATAAAATTTCATATTTATACTTTCGAGAAAAGAGCAGCTATGGAAATCACTTGCTGTGTAATGAATTGTGCCCATTCTGAAAAAATGGATATCATTTATTGAATATTCCAAAACAAATATCGACCATTCGCCTATGTAAGGAAGATATGAAACGGCCTGGGTGGAAAATCAATCTGAAGACGAGCGGAATTTGTGAGGTACTCATTGAAATTCACTTCTTATAACAGCATCTGATTAGAATGAAACTATATTTTAGGCCCAGTTTCAAACAGAAGATTTCAAAATCTGTTTGAGAGAATCTGCTGTTCCTCATTTCCAAACAGGCGATTTCAAGAACAAAATTCCATTATTATCATCACACAAAATACAAAATAAAATGATTATGGAAAAGAGGAAATGATCGCAAAATTACATAATGAAATTGAGAATTTGAAAACGAAACTAAGGAAAGCAAGTAAACTACAAAGTGATATATTATTGAATGGCGTTTTTGGTGCCGACTAAATTTTAAATTCAACAGTGGAAAGTGGATAGTCATTTATGTATCAAGGGAATTATTATAAGGGCCTTAATTACGCTGGAGGTTAATGTTTTGGAGATATTTTCTATATCGATCCATGTTACTTAGCTCCTAGAACGCTAAGTGGAGTTGCTGAGAACTTTACAAAACCAAGTATTTGGTAGGTCTCGTCAAAATAAACTACATTTTTCCTATTAAATGTATATCGAAAAATGATTTGTTCTCTGTATTTCAGCATTCGGTATCTCCGAAATGAAGCATTTCCGGACACAAAAGCTTGTATAGACTTTATTTCTCATAATTGTCTCAGGAATACTCCACTTGAAAGTACTTATGTTACTTCCTGTATATTGAGAATATCTACCTTCAATTCAATATAAATAACTTCATGTTTTATACTCATCACTGGAGTACAGTTTCACATACAATAAGGAATTATAGCTATGAGTTTATCCATATGTGTATATTTTCTGATATTAAAATGTTGTTATATGCATTCTTTCCATTTATAAAACAATTGTTGTACTAGAAGTGTATCACTATAAATTGAAGTGGGTGTTTGTACCCGAGCAGGAGCAAACAAAGCTCTTAAAATCCCAGAACCCTTCTGTGGTATTGCGAAAGCTATACAAAAGACTAGTATCAAATCATGGATGCAAAATAAATCTCAAGAATGGTGGAACAACTCGCCAGGAATGAGACAGGCTAAAGAGTTTCTTAAAAAACCATCGCCAACATTCACAGAATATCTACTAAGCCAGAAACGAAGTTCAACTAGAATACTAGTGGGACTTCTCACAGGGCATTGTAGGGTCAACAAACACATGAGTACGATAGGTCTGACTGAAGAACTGCTGTGCAGGTTCTGTCAAGAAGAGGAAGAAACAGCAGTACACATACTTTGCCACTGTGAAGGCTTGTCAAGACTAAGGTTCCTTACGCTGGGTGAGGAAAAACCAGGAGCCCAGAGATACACAGGAGATCTGAAAGCTAGCCTATGGAGTCTCATAGAGAAGACGGGGCTAGCCGAAGAACTCTAATCGATTTTGAGGGCAGACACAATAGATCTGAATAGGTCGCAGTGTGGAGGCAGATAGCCCGAAGGCCCCATTCCACATCTAATCTTGTACCCTATATCCATTGTCTATCTACGGCTATGATTGATTTGACAGAAAATATAACCTCTGAAATCGTATCTGACAATCGGGCGCTACTAGGGAAATTGAAAAGAGAAGGAGCAGAATATATGTCTTATTCCTTTATTCACTCAAACCATTGTATTATGAACTCTTATGAAACAAATACCATCCAGTGACTCTAGTCTATAATATTCTGGATCTTGGGTATCTCAACTTTTGTATATTGGTCTTAATGAAGCATGTTTCAATTCTTGTGGAAATACACCACTGGTGAAACATTTATTGACCAATTTTGATAACGGATTGGCCAAAGAATTTGTTAGTTCTAATATATCTTTTATTATTAAACCTTCAGGATTTGGGCATGTTTTCTTACCACAGACAAGTCCGCCATAACAGGAATAACCAAGGTCGCGCAGGCGATGTTACTAGAAAACACCTGCGTTAGAAGACCTATCGTTGCACAGGAAACTAACATGACGTAATGCTTATCCAAAGTACCAAAATTCCTCAGGTATTCCGCAATCATTTTACTCATGCCGCTCTCCTGCGATCCATCGGCCATTGCAAATCCGCCACCTAGAAGGAATAACAAGCTCCACGGCATCTTCTGGTTAACAGTTTTCCAAGTAATCAGGGAAGGAGAAGAAGACTTTGGTCTCTTTGATTCGTCCTTGCTGAGAGAGTAAATGAATTCAGATTTTGATGGACATAAGAACAATATGAGTACTACCAAAATGGCGATTGTAGCATCCCCAGTCTGCAAAATGATGTTTGTTAAGTTAATTACGGCTAAGATCGACTATTACGCGTTCAAGCCGGTTGATAGTATCACGTAGTACCTATACGTGTGTCCATTTAGTGCGTAATTCTTCGTTATCTCGAAATCAATTATCACAAGAGAAAAACTTTGGAGAAAAAACTTTTTCAGTTACTAAAGTTGCTCATTTCGAAAATATTTCCAATGATACTGGGTGTTTCATGAAAGCGGGGCAACTCAAAGACGAGTTTTTTCAAATGGAACACCCAGTACTGTTCATTCGAAATTTATTCCGCTCAAGTTCAGCTCTACATCGCTGTAAAAAAAATTGAATTTGGTTGCGGCGTTGCCAAGTTATAATTGATAAACCAACTATTGAAGGGTCATGTTCAATTGGGTATGGAATATTCATTTATTGAAATTTCGAAAATATTTTTGGCATACAGTAGTAGCAAGGTCTCACGTATACCAATACAGTAATCTTGCGAGATAATCTTCTACAGGGTGCTAAAATTCACATTCTGAATATTGTACGATTCAGACGACGATCATAAGAAATGTTCAAATGGAACACCCTGTATTTTTCATCACGGATGTATTTCGGCATCATTCGCCTTCTCATCGCAGAAGAAAAAATCGAAATCGGTTGCGGCGTTTTCAAGTTATGAGTAATTTCCTTATTTTTACTACTATTTCGGGGTAATTTGTTCGTCCTGATGGTTCCTTAATTTGATTTGAGTGTGGGAATATTGCTTGCCACATGACATTCGAGATTCAACATAGATCATTCAGGTATTTTTGTGATATGTGAATCGTCCAAATTTGAAATATTCCGTAATCTTGCTACTTATGATTCAAATAATATGTGAAACAAACAAACATGCCAAACGCAACGCCTGTCTTTGAAATAACTTCTACAATACAAACAATGAAGATGCGTATTGCGAAAATCAGGAAATTTTTTTGAAATTTGGGCCATTTTTATTGCCGTTATTCCCACAATCCAAATCTCCATTTACCTTGAAGAAGGTAAACATAATGATACAAACAATATGTCTCTACTACGCAGCTTTTGGGAGGAAATTCAGCAAAATGTCGAATCAATCCAAGATATATTTGATTGTAGCGATGTTTGACAGGTCATTACACAAATATTTCGAACAAAATTCAAACTTGGAGAGCCTGTAAATGTTACTTTAGTGAAAAAATATATGAATGGTCAATGAACAAATTTGATTATACAGTAGCAACGCAATATTTCCACAATACAAATAAATGAAAGAACTATGACGTACAAATTACCCCGAAATAGTAGTGAAAAAAAGGAAATCAACCATAACTTGACAACGCCGCAACCGATTCCGATTTGTTTTCCAGCGATAAAAAGGCGAAAGATGTCGAAATGAATTTTTGAATAAAAATACAGAGTGTTCCATTTGAAAAATTCTGATGAATGTCATCTGAATCTTTCAAAATTCTAAATGCAAAATTGAGCACCCTGTTGAAGAACATGTCGCAAAATTACTGGATTGTTAAACGTTGGACCTTGCTGCTACCGTATGCCAAACATATTTTCAAAATCTGAATAAATGAATATATCATGCCCAATTCAACATGACTCTTCAATAATCGTAAAAATAGATTTATCAATTATAACTTGGCAACGCCGCAACCGATTCCAATTTCTTTCACAGTGATGTGAAGGTGAACCTCGACGGAATTAATTCCGAATGAACAATACTGGGTGTTCCATTCAAAAAAACTCTTCTTCGAGTTGCCCTGCTTTTATAAATCACCCAGTAATGTTGAAAATAATTTTGAAATGAGCAACTTTAGTAACTGAAGAAGTTTTTTCTCCAAAGTTTTTCTCTATAGGTTATGGCTTTCGAGATATCGAAGAATTACGCACTAATTGGACACACTGTACATATTCATGTTTTTTCAGTTATAATCTCCCTAGCAGCAGAATTATTACCGATAATTTTGTTCAAGGCCTTGAATGCTTTTATTGATGGGAAATTTTCCTCATCATCGACTCGGGATGATTTTTTACCAACAGAAACATGAGTGTTACCGAGAAAAAAATGATCGGATATTAATTCTGCTGCGTGGGAGATTTAGTAAGAAAATTTCATAATTTGGAGTTGCTTTTAATATGATGATAAGATGAACTTCACGACATATTCTGCGTGGATGTCAAATAAAATTTGACACTTAGCTATAATTCGTTTTTATTACTGAAATGTGAGGAATCAATCAAATACAAGGGAAAAAAGTAGTATATTTTAGCTGCAGCTACGCGTCGTGAGACAAAAAACCGTGAGCTAAAATCTGATATTTTTCCCGTGAATAATACACTATTTTTTTCTGTGACAGGAGAAAGGACGAATCAATATTGGGAAGATATTACATTATTTTGAAATCTGAACCTGCGTTGTAGGCATCTCATTCTTTTGAAATAATCAAATATCCGATGTCACTTCTGTCAGTCTAATTTCTACAATAGAAATTGATTTTACTTTCTAGTAACTGAGGTTTATTACCTGAATTTCAGGAACACTAAAGCATCAATTCGTTTTCAACAATATCATCTGATATTGCATGTCTACATATAGCTTCAAATGGAACTTAAAAAACATATTTCCGATGAGTTTAGTTGAATATAACGCACTGAATTTTTACAATAGAAGTTGATTCTACTTGTTAGTATCCAAGATCTATTACCTTGTTTATTACTAACATTTTAGGAACATTAAATACAATAATTCGTTCTCAACCATAATATTTCTGATATTTAATGTATAAATAGTTTCAGATGAAACTTGAAATAACATATTTTCGATGAATTTAGTTAAATAATAGGACGTACTATATTCCTACAAGGGAAATCGATTTTACTTGTTACACTGAGAGAAAACTTGAGTTATCATAATTGGAAATCTGATTACCGTTATAACGATATCTGCAATAAATAGGGGACAGATGTGTTCATTTGCTACCATAGATGAAGTGGATTTTCAGGTGACTTGTAGTTATGGCAGCTTATTCAATTTGCAAACTTGAATAAAAACACCGCTGCTGAATAACTACTACTTGTTCTAGTTTCTATGATAACACAGAATGTCGAATAGGAATTATTCCCATGAAATGTTGCAGTAACTCTCCACTTTACAGTGGTTATTAGACTATCGACATAAAACAGCATGTTTTTATTACTGGCACAACCATCTTGAGGTAACGCAGTAATACGTCCCATTTTATTATAGTTATCTGATATCTGCATGAAACCCGAGATGAAACCTGACATTTTGACATGCTATTGTAATGTAGCTCATTTTCAACAGTTATCCCAATATTTTTCTACTCTAGTATATTCATCAAACAGTGGTAATAAGGTTATCTAATCAATATTATTCGATGGTATGCATTATGAAACCGTGCTTTGAATTACTGCAATGAAAATAAATATCCTATCCACACTATCACTTTTCATGATCCAAAGTTATTGTTTTCAAAAAAACAAAAAAATACGTTTAGTCTCTGAATTGAAATATTTGGGTATCTGTGGGAGTTTTTTGACATTACTCATTGGTTTTTTCAGAGAAATATCATCTATATGCATTACTGACGAATTTATTAAGAAATGAGAAGTTGAATACTTATATTTACCCTTCCTTCGGAGTTATGATGAGAATTGTCAATTAAACTTCCCTCACAGAAACCCAGATATTTTGATTCAGAATCTCATCGATCATTTTGTTTTTGAAATAAACCAATTTTAGGCCGTGAAAAGTGGGCATGGAGAATACTTTTTTCATTGCAATAATGCAATGCACGGGTATTCCACAGATCGGTTCACAGCCAGCACTAAAACAAAACTTTGCTACATCACAGACATTCACCTACAAGACACGGCTCTATCGATTCGGACGATCGAAACCATTGAACAATAATTGAACACGGGTACCCATGACCGAGAACAGAAGTGAAATGGACGCAATCTGTAGCTTTGTCACCCCAATACTAATGAAACACTAGAGCGAAATGAGCCGAATTACGATTGTCGAATGATTGCCTAATAACCGTCATACATGCGAATTGCTAGAGTTATTCGTCAACGTACAATGCTAGAAACCCAAACAGCTATGATTATTGGGAAAAACATTATCTGAATTCACCAATGAGCATAATTCACAAAACGAGCTATGTCAATAAAAAATCTAAATAGACTGGAATTTATAAAATTCTCATAATGTCATAACACACCTGCGTTATGATGGTAGCATATGTTCATTCAAGGGTATTACAAATGATTTAAGAAATCGATTTTTATAATTACAGAATGGAGAGAATACTGTTGTAATAATAAAATGATCAGGAATAGGAGATTTCCTTATAATCGTTATTACAATCAGAGCTGGTAGATATTTTTAATATCCAGTTTCTCTCAGTGTAGTACCTAAGGAACATTCAAAACATCAATTCGGTTCTAATCATAACATCTGATATTACATGCCTTCATAGTTTCAAGAGCCTTCTAATTGGTAAAAAATGAATGTCTGAAATGTTCATTGGAATAAGTCAATTATTATAGGTCTGTATATTATTGTGACTAAAACGCGTACATTATCAGCCGGCATGAACGCAAAATATCCGATTCATTGTGTATTATTAACTGGGTGTTTTTCCTGCATCTTTGACAATTAGGTGCAATTCCTTCAACCAATCAGATGAGCAATGAAAAACACCCTATAGGTAGAGTTTTGATGAATCCTTACATTCGTATCAGTTATGTACTCCGTCCATCCTTTCATAAAACCTGGTCGTTTGAAGAACCATAATAATACGACCAAAACAAAACATATCCCGACGCAAATTTCATGGAAAGACATACGACCAAGTTCATGCAATTGTTGGTCCATGATACTTTTTGCAATGAACCGTCCCTCTGGTCCAATTTTGATTTTCTTTGCATCGTCAGAATTTGGCCGAAATAGTCCCAAAAAATGAAACTGCATCCAAATGATGACGAAAAACATTGTTACTAACATTATCGGCAGATTGAGTAACATCCAGCTGGAAAACTCCACACCTGTAATATCATCAATAATTATCAAAAGGGTAGTTCATTTGTTTCCTGTGATTGGTTGGTGATCTATATACAGTATACTTATTTCACGGAGTTCGACTACCTGCATTTCGTCTGTCATCATCATTATTATACAGTCTTGAGACTTCAACTGCAATAAATTCGCTAGCGGGAAGGTGCATATTTTTTCAGAAAATTCCCGACATACTTCAACAATTTAATACAAACACCTACATTTTGCAAACAACATCAAGAATATATTTCCTCAGGGGTAGGTGAAACCACCCCCAACATACTTTCTTCAAATGCAAACCTATGGCTTGTGACCCCTCGTTTGGAAGCTGGCGGAAAGAGGAATTCAGCAAACTGATCAAATGTTCTTTGTAACGATTGCATAAAATCAAACTGTTATTTTGAAATTCCTTTTATTTTCAAAGTAACAATAGTTTCTTTGTCGTTTGAACAGTTTGAAATGAAATGTTATTGCAAGTTGGTGAGGAAGCCATTGATCACCGTCACTAAAAACTAAATTTAAATGGAAATACGTTGAGGATATATCAAGCTCTGAAATTATATTTTGATTTCATGCGACACCCAAACGTGAACTGCGAACTGAAATTTGATCAGTATGCTGGATTCCTGTATCAACCAGATTTCCAATGAGGGGTCACCAGCCATAGTGTCAAGAATGGATAAAAACTATAATTTTATTGAGAATATTTGAAATTCTCATTTCATTCAAGAACAGTACAATAACCTAGTCTAGATCATATTCTTAGAATTATTTAGCTTACAGGATATCAGTAGAGAATTACGATATTCAGAGGAAATTATAGTTCGGATTTCAATTTTATTATTATTCAAGTAAAGTCGCTGACGGGCAGAAACTGCTGGTTTTGGATTTTTCCTAATCGAGGTGAATACACTAGTTTTTATGCTGAATCGATTACCACTACCAAAACCAAGATGAAAAAGTATTAGAGAAAAAACCGGCAGTTGTGGTTCGGACAGTGGACCGTAAAGTCTTTTCAAATATTCTAATAGAAAGTAAATCTCAAACTTTGCATCATGTCTAAACTTCGTGAGTGGCAGTTCCAATCCTCCAACGAAAAGCGAGCCCTTCTGTAAGTACCTTTTTTGAGTATTACTAGTTTTAGTTTTCCTGTTTTGTTTCGATTTGAGTGGATGTATCTTGCTGGATAATTAATGTTCAATTTATTTCATGCCCTAATTGTTTTTATTCAAAATGAATAAACTTGTGAAGTGGAGTTAAATTATTTAGTTATCATTTCCAAAAAAACCTCTTGCAAGCGAGTAAGTTCGAGTTGCGATAGTGGGCGTTAGACCCACTCGTGACAATAGGGTTGGATTTGAAAAAAAAAACAAGTCGAGGCTGATTCTAGCTACCCCTGTGGGGTTATATCAGGGCCTACTCTATCTCACCGTTATATTCTTCATATTTCCCGTATAATGTGTCTCACGAATTTTCAAAAAACGCAATCATCTCCTTGCTAGCGAATTTATTCTGTAGTTTCCTTTCTGTATTGATCAAACCTTACACATAATAGTATTTTTCTGCAACCGACACAAAAGTCGTCCATTTTGATACCAAAATCAGCTCTTGAATTGACGTTTCTATTACTGACACCAAAACTAGGCAACATATTTAGTTCCTAGTTCCTAGTTTCATTTTAGTTCCTAGGAGCTAAAGTTGAACTTTAGCTCCTAGGAACTAAAAAGGATGTACTGGAAGTCATCAAGAATAAACAACATTGTGACGGTTGGTTATTTGGGTTTAGACGCATACCTGATTTGTTTCCGATTTCAGCGGATTTGACATTTCATACCCATGCTGGAGATATAAATACACCTTATTATAGTTTAGTATTGGAATTATAAACATCTCAGTTGGGTATTTTTGTTTTGATCAGGGAAGCCTTCAAGATTCAAATATACTTGCTTGATCTGTATTTCATTCGTTATTCTCGGGATGGATAATTTGTTTTTGAATAATCACGGCAAGCAATAGTTTTTTTTGTCTCAAACAACGATATTGTTTAGCTTCATTTGATTATCAAGTCAAACACAGTGTAGAATGGAGAGGAATAAATAATCACTATTATCATTGTTGATATGCTCACAAATCTAACATTTTCCACGTCTTGTTCCTATAGCTGGCACTGGCGCGGTATTTGCCATTAGAGCACCTGGTCCATCTCCATACACAAATATGTCACTCTGTGGTTGTATTTATATTGAAACTACAATTCGAACATCCTAGAAAACCTAACCTGCTGTTAATGCAGGTAGAATATTCTCACCACATGGATTATTTGTCAATATTTGTTGCATTGCATACATATGGCACGGCATTGGTGGTTACTTCACATGTTCATTTGAGTTCATTGTTTCGGTTGCAGAAAAAATAGCATGTTTCATTCGGATCAAAAGTGACTTTTTTTCGACTCAAATTTTGCTTTCGCTCGGCTTCGCTAAACGCTCCGCCTCGCAAATGCAAAATTCGCTTGTCAAACAAAGTGTCACTTTTGATCCTAATAAAACAATCTACTATTATATCAGGAAGTGTGATATGCGAAGAAAGCACTTTCGGGATGATATTGCTATATTAGTTGTTATTTTCTAGGCGAATTTCATTGCATATATTTGATATGCAATGAAATTCGTCATACTTGAAACCCCATTCACTCCCTCCACTATGAACAGTGAAAGGGAAAATCTAATGCGAGCATTCAATACTAAAATACTTGAAATTGTTCGTGAGGCGTGAGAAATTAGTTCGATCCTGTTTATATAGGACACTAATCGTAACATGAAATCGACCAACTGACCACGTTACAACTGCATAATCATATAATGAGTACCATTGTTATTGTTACATTATACCTGGGCTATCAGGAAATCTTGTTTCATATAAACCCTTGAAAGCCAAATTCATGCCAGAGCCGATGATACATCCACTTCCTCCTATCGTCGCTGCGTAAGCGGTAGAAATGAAGTAACACATTGTGATCTTGGTCGGTTTTCTGTTTGCGTTTTCTTCTGCGTTCGCCTCCGTAGGATAAGACAACTGGTCTCGATCTGCGTTTGTCCCATACACCGCTATTATGCCTTGTTCCTAAAAAAAATACTATAAACGATGGGTCCATGGCGGAATGGCAGATACTAAGTAGTTTCTTGAGTCAGTCATTGAATCAAGAGTTCGGACACAGCTGAACTTTTGTCCTTTTCTATTTTCTATGAACAATGGTTCAAGTGAATAAAAGAATAGAACATATATTCTGCTCTTTGTCTTTTCAATTTCCCTATAGTAGCGCCTGATTGTCAGATACGATTTTAGAGGTTATATTTTCTGTCAAATCAATCATAGCCGTAGATATATAATGGATATAGGGTACAAACACCCACTTCAATTTAAAGTGATACACTTCTAGAAGAACAACTACTGTTATATTAATGGAAAGAATGCATGTAACAACATTTTGATATTAGAAAATGTACACATATGGATAAACTTATAGCTATAATTCCTTATTGTATTTCAAACTACACTCCAGTGATAAGTATGAAACATAAAGTTATTAATATTATATTCTCAATATACAGGAAGTAATATAAGTACGTTCAAATGTGAATAGTATTCCTGAAACAATTTTAAGAAATGAAGTCTATATATATACAGTCTGATTTTAAAATAAGTACATATATTTTGAACAATAAGAAAGCTTGAGGTATACTACCGAATAGCACTATTAAAAATATTATTAGGATCAAAATAGATTTGGGGCAAAATACCCTTTTTCCGCCCAGATTTCTACTTCTGGCACAACTATCGTTTGCGATCCGCAGTCGACCGTGATGAACGAAGCGACATTGCCACTCTACATGACAATTAGGAGATATTAAATAAAATGTTAATCGAGAAAATGTACATGGGGAAGAAGTTAACCCTGGTCTTGAATTTCAGAAAGATAATACAAAAACTTTGAAATGGACTCACCCAAGATTTGTACACATAAGCTAGAAAAGCGTATATCTTAACACCTCCCCTTGGAAGTTCTTTTACTGAAAAATCCTTTAGACCCTTCCTTCCACCTCCTTGCATCGCTACAATTTCGTGTCCTTCGAGGAGTCTCATGGGCCCCGCACAATAACGACCCGACATAGGAACCATATCATTCAGCTCATTTTTTCGTAATAGATTTCCTTGGAAAAAGGTGTCAGATTTGTATCAAAAGGTAATAGACACGAAAAATCTGACATTTGACATTCGGAATGTCATTCTTGTCAAACCCTATCGCACTAATCACAGTTTTGACATAAATATAGAACATAGAACGGAACATAATTATCCGCTGAGCACAGAAATAGATTTTCTAGTATTGGAACATATTTTGGTGCTAATAGCAAATAGTAATAGATTCATGACAAATCGTAATATCGTAACAATCTTCGTGAAATAGTAATAGAACGCGAACAATCCTAGTTAGTACTGTCAAAGGTCACAGCAAAGAGGAAATCTATGGTCACAGATACTGCTGTTCTAAGAAATGATGTTGACAGATCATATGATAATAGTTTTGTTTGTGTAGTTGCTGGTTTGTAAAATAATTGTAAACGTAAAATAAAAAATAAAATAATTGGATGTTGTGTCTTGTGTCGTGATAATCGTGATGTGGTCGTGTTCGTGATTTTCAATGTGAGATTGCCAGGAAGAATATGTCGTCGTCGAGTCGTTTTCGATGGTTTAAGTGCGAATATGAACCAACAAGAACACAGGACGATATTAGTCTGGAATGGACTCGATATTAGTATTTGGCAGTATGTTTGAGAGCAGGTATGAGAAAATCTACTAGGTGAGTCGATTTTCAACTTTGTGTATGTTGTGTACCTATTTATTGTCTGCTGATTTTGTATCTACCCGCTGGGGCCTTATTTTCGAATTGAAGGAAGGGGGACGTTCTATCATTCCCCTCATGTTTCTCTCCGTCTCTCGTGATCCATGGAGATAATCACCCCACAGTTCTCTCAGTAAACTTTAAAAAATAAGGCTCCTGTACATATTACATTCACCTCTATTAGTTTCCATAACCTATTCCAATTCATATTCATCCTGTGACAAATTTTTATCAGGATATTCGTCTCTGAAACAATATGGCATCACTGTCTCGTTTTGACGTTAGTGAATGACGAATTGGAGATTCCCTGGATTTCACTTGCTTCCCAGTGGCGTACTCGAATTTCGAAGCATTTTATGTTCAATTTTCAAAATGAAATTTCTCGTTAATGTGAAGACTTGAAGAAATACAGAGAACAAATCATTTTTCGAAAAACATTTCATAGAAAAAAAGTAGTTTATTTTGACGAAACCTACCAAATACTTTGTTTTGTAAATTCTCAGCAACTTATCACTTAGCGCCCTAGAAGCTAAGTAACACGGATCGATATAGAAAATATCTCCAAAACGATAACCTCCAGCGTGATTAAGGCCCCTATTATAATTCCCATACATAAATAAGTATTCACTTTTCACTGTTAAATTTTGGATTTGGTCGGCACCAAAAACGCCATTCAATGATATATCACGTTGTAGTTTACTTGCTTTTCTTAGTTTCGTTTTCAAGTTTTCAATTTCATCATGTTATTTTGCGATCATTTACTCTCTCCATGATTATTTTGTTTTGTATTTTGTGTGATGATAATAATGGAATTTTGTTCTTGAAATCGTCTGGTTTGTGAATTGATGGAACAGCGGATTCTCTCAAACAGATTTTGGAATCTTCTGTTTGAAAATGAGTCTAACATATATATATTCTAATCAGATGCTGTTATAAGAAGTGAATTTTAATGAGTGCCTCACAAATTTCGCTCGTTTTCAAATCGATTTTCCACCCAGGCCGTTTCATATCTTCCTTCCATAACCGAATGGTTGATATTTGTTTTGGAAAATTGATTAAATGATATCCATTTTTTTCAGAATTGGTACGATTTATTACACAGCGAGTGATTTCCATAGCTGCTTCTTTCTCGAAAGTATAATTATGAAATTTTATTCCAACTCTGACGTTCATAAAATTTATTGTCAAATTCAAACAATTTTGGATAAAAAAGCGAGGGACGACTATGTTGCTCTTGTCAAAATGCAAGGTGTGTAACTTGATAAATCTGAACATTCAAAAACCCTAACGGTTGTCATTTCTGTTGCCGAACTCTTATCAAACTAATATCATCCAGTAACTCTAGTTAAATCTAGTGAATATTTTGATTGTATTCACCTCGAGAGATGTCAGGGTAGCTTGCATAATGGGTATCATCATGGCAGCTGCGGCTGTGTTCGATATCCACATGGAGACAAACATAGTCACACAGCATAAGCCGACGTTCAATCTTCTCGGACTACAGCCCACAATTTTCATTACGTGAAGAGCTACTCTATCAAAAATTATCATGAAAATTTCAATGAAAAATGCAAAGTCTAAATGTTATTAGTCCAGTGAATAGAGACACATAGAGGAGGTTCACCTTACAAACGGTCCGGTAGTTCTGAATTTTTGATATGTTATCTAGGATGGTTACGGAGTATTCAAAATGCAAAATGCACAATTCCCCCTCCTCCGCGCCCACTGCATTATTGAAAAAAACCGAAAAAAATCGGAACTTTCTCCAGATTTTCGCTTATATCTTCGTTTTGGTGCATTTAAGCTACAAATAAGTTCCATTCAATGTTGTAGAGGATTAAATTTCCTATAATTCTCGTTTCGAATTATGTTTCTAGGACTGATAGTTACGGAAATACGATTTTTTTATGAAGTAAAAAAACGCATGCTCCGGAATTTTGTCAAAAGTACGTTCAGCGCCACTATGGCACCAATGTGATGGTGATTTTTGATGGCTACACTACAGATCCTTCTCAGCCAGGGACCAAGATTGCTGAACGAGTGTTGTTTGATAATACCACTGTCAACACCGTACCCCAGGATAAATTCCCAATGAGGGAAACAAGGACCGATTTGTGAAGCTGCTCTGCAATGAAATGCAAGCGTCAAATATAGCCACAGACCAAGCTTCCGAAGATGCTGACAGGTTGATAGTTGCCACAACTGAATCTGCCCCCCACGTACGACGCCGTCATCATTGTCGGAGAAGACATTGACCTACTCGTCCTACTGACTGGCACAACACCTGCGGTGAACAAAGTCTACCTCAAAAAAACAGCTAGAAGGAAACATCCAGACGCAATCTACCTGGTCATGGAGTGGAAGGAGATTGTCAAAAACCCTATCGAGTGGGATTGGTGTAGAAAAGCTGGAAGACTGGAGCCCATCAGGATGAGTAGAGACGCTGCTCCCCCAAACAAACCTGCTCAAGACCATCTCATGCAGATGCACAACTGGCTGTATGGGAGCGTGTGGCCGTAGAAAGGTGGGCCTACATTGTTCCGCACTTTGCAAATTCTGTGCTGGCCAAGAACGCAATAACAGGGATGAAGTCATCGTTGACAACGAAGACGATGCCCATGTAGTAACTACTTCACAATTTGATGAAAATGAAGACACAGACTTGAATAACTCACCCCCTACGAAACGAGTGAAGCGCATGTGATTGTTTTCTTCACAGTTCTCATTTTAATTACTACCGATTTAGTATAATCATAACTGTCCTTTGTTCTTACTTTGTTTGAATAAATAAATCTTTGAAAAATGTATTTTGAAATTGAACATCCCCTCTCATCAGGTAAGTAATCAATGGAAATAGTACCTGCATCGTGTCATGTAAAAATTCAAAGTAAGATCAGTATAAACTCCAAATTCAAGCCTAAACTGGAAAATAGTTAGTGAATATTTTCAGATACATTGTGGAGTCAAAATAGCCAAAAAAAGCAATATGCCGTTGTTTCAACTTTCATTTTCACCCCCCATTACGTAGGGTTGGTGAAAAAAAAAATACATGCATTCCTGTTGGTAATTTAATTCCCTACAAATCTTCTCCCGATACTTGTTTCCTTATAATAGGCCATAAGTGAACTACAGCGTTCTAAATTGATTAGTTTGACAAATTTCCGGAAAATGCGATTTTTTACATTTTCTCAAGTGCATATCTCCGTAACTATCAGTCCTAGTATCAGAATTCAAGATGTCAAGTATAGGAAATTAAATCCTCTACAATACTTAATGGAACTCTTTTGTAGCTAAAATGTACTATAACGATAATATAAGCGAAAATCTGGAGAGTTCCGATTTTTTTTCGGTTTTTTCAATATGGCAGTGGGCGCGGAGGAGGGGGAATTGTGCATCTTGCATTTTGAACACTCCATAACCATCCTAGATAACATATCAAGAATTCAGAACTACTGGACCGTTTGTGAGGTGAACTTCCTCTATTCACTGGATTAATACAAGTGACTCTATAAAATGTTCGCTGTCAACATATATTCAATTGAAAGGATTTCAAATTTTGATTTTTATTTGTTTTTCAATTTTCCGATGGATGCACGAGAAAATGGTGATATAATAATTTGTTGCGTCATCAAAGAGGCATACGGTGCATTTTTCAAATTTGGATTCAGTCCATTGGTTCAGGAGATATGTCGTTTTAAAGCGAACCGTGTGTTTCGGAAAATCTCCTTGAAAAACCCACTTGGAATTTTCCGACCCTGTTCAATTTTAATAGGCTTCGTCTCTCTCTGATAGAGTTTTTTTTAACAAGGAATGAAATCGATCGGACCACTTTTGCGATTTGTAGAGTGGTTACAAGAAACTTCCGATGAAAAATCGAAAGAACCCTGAAAAACCACCCTAGAGTTTTCCGATTTCATTCATATTTTAATGACATGATATTGTTTTAAGTACAATGAGATGGCAGAATTTCAAGTCGATATGTCGGAGGGTTCCGGAGATATATCGATTTATGATGATCACCACAGAGTACAGACAGACAGACAGACAGACAGACAGACAGACAGACAGACAGACAGACAGACAGACAGACAGACAGACAGACAGACAGACAGACAGACAGACAGACAGACAGACAGACAGACAGACAGACAGACAGACAGACAGACAGACAGACAGACAGACAGACAGACAGACAGACAGACAGACAGACAGACAGACAGACAGACAGACAGACAGACAGACAGACAGACAGACAGACAGACAGACAGACAGACAGACAGACAGACAGACAGACAGACAGACAGACAGACAGACAGACAGACAGACAGACAGACAGACAGACAGACAGACAGACAGACAGACAGACAGACAGACAGACAGACAGACAGACAGACAGACAACCAAAGTTGCTCAAAATTCGATGGGGATCATGTTCTCCAAAGTGACTATACCTCTATCTCGCCTTTTTTTATCGCTTGGAGCGCACGAAAGGGAATCCCTATAATGTTCAAAGAACATCGAGCGTTCCTAGGGAGGATAGGGACAGGAGGTAGGTATTGGAATTTTTTTGAACTCTTGGAGATTATATGTTGTTGGGAATACTTCCACAGGCAATGAATTCCAGAGCCTAGCCGTTCACGAAGGAGTCTTGATAAAGTGCTGTTCGTATAGTAAAATAAAAAAAATTGAGATGCAGATAGAGTCTTTAAATTGAAGGATCCGCCCTATTTGGTAACTGCAGAGATTGTAACTAAAAAATGTCAGAAGCGTACTACGTAAAAGTTTGGGGGGAATAAAGAAGCCTCATCGTATCACCCTGTGAATTTTAAGATCTTTGAAATGCTTCATATAATGATCTTCTAGAAAATATTGACCACACCAAAGTTCAAATCGATATCTTCAGAAGTGAGCGAGATATTTCAATTAATAGAAAAATATAATTGAACTTTGACCCCCTGTATCTCCGCTACTCATCGAATTCGGACATATATTCATGAACACTTTTTGATCAAAATGATGAGATCTATCACCCATTTCAGTTTGTACCTCAAAACCTGAATCACCCTGTAAGAATGTCGAACGAGTTTTGACCAAGACTCGCATTTCAGTAGAAATAAGACAACTTTTCACACAGGGAAGAAGTCCCAATAACCTATAACCATCGGAAGTTTGAAAAAATTCTTTTAGTACTCCCTCTGTCCATCTCAGAAACACACGATGTTTCACGAACTTGCTATATACAGTGTGGTTATTTAAGTGTGCAACATATGGGAATCTTTTTAATGAATTGCACAACCAAAATACAGATAGTGCCGAAAGTTGGTGCATGTTCGGTAATCATTTGGGGTGCACTTAAAAGTCCAACAGCATACAGGGTAGGTCAAAAAATATAAAAATTTATCAAGAATAAAGTACCCTTATTTCAGAAAGTTCAGCAAAATGTTATTGAGAAAACATGGCCTCCTAAGACATAATTTAGTTTTCAAATTTCTTTCGTTAATAACCTCTCAATTTGTACCTTTTTATATTCACCCTAAACACTTTCATGAGTTGATCATAACACATTTAGTTTAGCATTCCTTTGTTCAAATTCAAGCATACTTGTGTAATTAACTTGGATTTTTATTTATTTCACGGAATCGCAAACTTTATGTTTGTTGCAATAATTTCAACAAGGTAAAACATCATAAGATGAGATTTTAATGTCACCAAACTGTCTAAATGTTTACTGTCAACACTTATTTGTTTTGTACCTTGGATATCCATGATTATTTGGAAAGACATCATGGTTGTCGATTAATTTGTACAGCTTTTTCAAAACATTTTAAATACGAAATTTTCACATTAAATGAAAGTTTTCGAACATGCATATTATCATCAATGATGTTTTACATTGTTGAAAATATGGTTTGCGAAATTATTAAGTTGAACTGAATATCGTTGCAACAAACATAAAGTTTGTGATTCTCTAAAACAATTAGAATCCAAGTTAATTGCAGAAATATGCTCGAATTTGGACAAAGGTATGATCAACTGATTTTGTTATGATCAACTCATAAAAGTGTTTAGGGTGAATATGAAAAAAAATCACAAATAGGCAAACTATTAACGAAAAAAAAATTAAAAACTGAAAAATGTCCTAGGAGCCCATGTTTTGGTATTTAGGCATCACTTTCAATTGTCAACAACTCTCCTCAATAACATTTTGCTGAATTTTCTGAAATAAGGGTACTTTACTCTTGAGCAATTTTCATATTTTTGGACCTACCCTGTAGGCTGTTGGACTTGCAACCAATCCAAGTGCACCTAAAATGATCACCGAACATGCACCAACTTTTGGCACTATCTGTATTTGGGTCGTGCAATTCATTAAAAAGATTCCCATATGTTTCACACTCTTAAATGACCACACTGTAGAATCCTTTTCGTGTAAATCGTGTGAACCAGAAGATGAAAAAATATCTACCCAGTATGGTTACCTTTTATGAAGATTACACTGCTCCACAGCAATAGCTATAATGAGACCACCTATAGACATCATGTTGGTTTCTTTCATGTAAGCCAGCGATGTCTTTTTTGTGCTCAAGATGCCCATTAGGGGAAAGAGAACCATTGGGATGAGTGCTGTTACTGCTAAGGGTAAGACTTCCAGGACCCAATAGCCTAGATGGGAGTAATTTCATTATTGATTACAGTTTTCATTAGCAGTTTACAGGAAGATAGATATAGCTTCGTGTGCATATTCATTCCTTACCTGCCATTAGAAGTACGACATAGAGACACCTGAAGGCGGGGGTATTTTCGGCAAGAAATACAGGAAGGAGTACCAATGGGTAAATGAGAAGAAATAATGTCCTCCAGTATAGTTTCAGTGCTTGAAGAATTAACGATGCCATCTGTCTTCTGAAAACTAAAATTTAGCACAAGGTTTTTGATTATACTTATTACCAATTACGTTCAACAATTGGAGGCCTCAAGAAATAGTGGAAAATAGATAGGTATGTGTATGAAGCTACAACAATTTCATTTATATTATTCATTCATGCTATATCAACATCAAGGACATGTCTCATTGGAGTAATAGTATAGTTGTAGTGTAGTAAAATGAAGATTCGAAGATAAATCCGTGAAAACTCATAATATTCAACTCACATTATGTTATGCCGATAATTTTGCAATCATTATTTATCGTGTTTATATTGCATTCATTGATGACATTGTCAACGTGACTGCTATTTCTCTTGAGAAATGAGGTTGTATGTCATTGTATATTTAAGATAACTTTATTCAATATTCACTACAGTCTATTTTCCTCTTCAGCAGTACTCTAGTGGAACAAAAAAGAACGTGAGTTGTAATGATTGGAAATTATGAGTGATGGATAACAGATTTGACAAATTTTATACTGTCAGTTCTGGTATATTATGTCAAGGACTGCTACTCGTATACAAGGTGTTGAGTCCTGATTGTCAGCTGAACTTCGAGTGTGCATAGCGTTGCTTTTCCAACAATTTCATGTCACCCAAATAATGAATTCTTTTGTCCTCCGAGACCATCGTCCAAGACTGGGGCTGTTTTAGATTCTATTATATTAATTTGAAGTACTAATAACCTGAATCATTATGTCCAAACAAGTTCAATTTTTGCCAAGTTTCACAGTACAAAAGTCAGTATACTCTTTTCGTTCCAATATTTTGGGCTTACAACGAAGTCCCCCACCTCATTAGCACATTTTCCAACAGAGCTTGTGCCAGTATACTCCTCCTATATATTCCAATTTTCATTTCAATGCTGAATATATTGGTAAGTTATATTTCTATATCATTATTCATCATATTGTTCATCCGATTTGAAGAAGAATGTCAATTCTCAATTTCGGAGAATTTTATTCTTTATTTTTCATGTTCTCCTTTTGAATGTTCATCAGATATAATTCAATATAGCCAGGAAAGTAGTTGTTTTCTGTTGAATATTCAGAATGATGTGTGCATAATATACATATTTTTGTCCGAAGGAGAATGCAAATTCTCAATTTCAGAAGTTTTTTTATATTTTATTTTCAAACTTATCGTGTGTTCAATAGATATAATTCAATGTTCGTCGTGGCATATAGCCAGGAAAGTAGTTGTTCTCCATTGAATAAACTGAAAAAGGGTGACCATTTTCATCACATAGAGAATGCGAATTCTCAATGTATTGCTTTATATAAATATATTTCCATTTTTGTATGTTCATAATTTATCTGAAAATATTCCTTTTCAACAGAAATATCAAACTTCTTCTGCTAAGGGCTCTCAACCTTGACCTGTCATCTATGTCACAGAAGCTTCAATCATCCTTCTGCTGTCCAAGGAATAAGGTATTGTTGAAATGAAATATACAGACTGGACAGTGGACAGAAAATTCCAAATAGCCAATAAAACGAGGGGAAAGGCACAGAAAAACAGTTGATATATTTGTTCATACACGACCAAGCCTTCATTGCCCGGATTCGCTGGCGTAAAGTATAACTTTAGCGTTCTAGGGCAATAAAGGAGTACAGCGGGCGGTAAAGTAGTCCGGCGGGCAGTAAAGGAGTTCGGCGGACGGTAAAGTAGGTGATCGGGCGGTAAAGTATTTTTCTACCACTAGCTGTAGAACCTACCATTATTTATCAGTGTGGAACCAGCCACGAGTTTGAGTCACGACTTCGCCTAATATTCAAGGCGCGCGCCATACCACCAATGGTCGTTTATAATTAATTTATATTCATATGGCTGGCCATGAAATTACTAAAACCTTCAAAATATGTCCATGGATGAAACTATTTTCCATGAATGTATTCCTATGAGGGTCTATTATGATCTGTATATCTTACAATAATTTGTCGGACAAGAATTAACTTCACAGTCCCCTTTTTCAGAATTTCGAAAAAATAATCATAACTTTCTCAAAATACACGTGGATGAGAGTTTTTTTCTATGAATGTGTTCCTCTGATGGTACTTGATGATGTGTATATTTCACAATATTTTGTCGGGCAAGAATCAACCCGAGAATTAACCCCACAGGCTTCCATTTTCAGAATTTCTGAAAAAAACATATTTTCTTCAAAATACACGTGGATGGGAGTTTTATTTATGAATGTGTTCCTCTAATGGTACGTGATGATGTGTTTATCAAGTATCATTAGAGGAACACATTCATAGAAAAAAACTCCCATCCACGTGTATTTTGAAAAAGTTATGATTTTTTTTTTAATTCGAAAAACGGGGGCCTGTGGGGTTAATTCTTGGAGGCAACATATACATTGAGCGCAGAAACACTTAACTAGTTCCTGCCAATGGAATTCGCTATAAATACCCAGGCAACCAGATGGCGTTCCAGTGACGTCTTTTTTACGTCACTTGAATGACCAAGGTGACGTCAGTAGTTGACGTCGCATTGACGTGATAATGACGTGAATAAGTAACAGCCCAATGACGTCGAATTACTCACGTCGTATTGACGTCATTCACTCACCAAACTGTGACGTCCGACTGACGTCATAATGACGTCAAAATGACTATTGAATTTGACGATGATACGAAGAAAAGATTCCTTCAACATGGTGTGATGAACACCACTAGTCTCTGATGACATTATATAAATAATATTGATTATGGATTGTTGAGTCCGCTTGGTGGGTCCCTCCTGTGTCATGTTCATACAATCGCCTATTCAGCAGCGCCATCCTTCAGTACGCATCTTCATCAGAATGCAATCAGTTACTCGTATTTGTATTGAAAATCATGTAGTTTGTGTCGGCGAGATGTAAGCAAACAAAGAATAGTTTGATAGGAATGGAAATGATGTTGGCGAATTTGGCTTCACTTTGTTGAATAATGTATATTGATGCATTCTTTATCGCCCAACAAAAATCCAAATAGCAAATTATTGGAAAATTTACTAAATGACGAAGCTCACCAAATTGGTACAGGGTGATTCACCATAAATGCCCCCCCCCTCTAGCTCAGTTATTTTTGCACATATTTCAAAATTTGAAATATCATCTCAAATGATTTTTGATAAAGTTTCTTTTCGCTACATCAAAAAATACAGGGTGCTTGGAACAAATGATCTACAGGATACTATTTGATTTTTTTTAATGGAACACCCTATTTTTCATTATATTTTTAGATTCTCCCTGAAGAGCTGATTTGATCAATGCAACACACTTGGGGTCTAGCGAGAATGATTACAGAGATATAGGGTGTTCAAAATCGAGATTTTTCAACTTTAGAATATTTTTGTGACGAAACTATTCATTATCGGTCAAAACGGCTTCCATGTCCGTATCTCAACTTTTGATTCACTATCTACTGACATTTAATGATTGGAACAGATATACAGGGTGATCAGAATTCTGAATCTTGAACCACCCTGTAAATGTTCCAATTAAATGTCAGTTGATAGTAAATCGAAAGTTGAGATGGGGACAAAGGAGCCGTTTAGACCAATAATGAATAGTTTCGACACAAAAAAATCTTAAAGTTGAATAATCTCGATTTTGAACACCCTATATTACTGTAATCATTCCCGCTAGACCCCAAGTGTGATGCATCGATGAAATCAGCTCTTCAAGAAGAATCTGAAAATTCAATGAAATACAGGGTATTCCATTTGAAAAAATCAAGTAGTACCCTGTAGATTGTATGTTTCGAGCACCCTGTATTTTCTGATGCAACGGGAAAAAATATTCTGAGAAATCATTCCAGATTATTTTTCAAATTTTTGAATCGGTTCGAAAATGAGTGAGTTAGAGGGGGGACATTTATGGTGAATCACCCTGTACGTCGTCACACCGACGTGATTTTTAGACGTCATAGATACGTCACTGCAACGTCATAAGAGTAACGGTTTCAATATAGGTATACCCAAACAATAATTTTTATATATACATAGCTTGTTAGTTTCCGAGATATACAGTGTGACAAAGTTTTTCAGAAGAAAGTTTTCCTACAACTTCTCGGGTATATCAATAATTAGAATAAAACTTGCATGTTGATTTGGTTTCATGAGTTAGACTTCTGTTTCACATGATAATATATGTATAAGTATACATGGTTTAGAGGAGGTCTGGGAAAAATGGACGTCGACAGAACGTCCCTGCAACGTCATGAAACCGACGTCTCCTTTTACCCATCTAAGTGACGTCCACTCGACGTCGAAACGATGACGTGATTATGACGTCATATTAACGTCATAAATTGGTGTGTGACGTCTCTGACGAAAAATCACCCATTCGGGACGTCACAGTGACGTGATCATTCGTCATCTGGTTGCCTGGGTATTCAAATCTCACTGTAATCTCTCCACATGAACGTCATTCGAAAGAACGATTCAGTTCAGAGTGAAATATTTCAGTTAGTCGTGAAAAATCACGAAAAAAACCGATAGAAGTCGCCAAATAGCGAGCGAAGCTAGAAGAAAGCCCGCAGCAGACGAGATTTTTAGAAATTTAGCGACTTTTATTCGTGATTCAGCGACATTTTTGATAATTTTCCTAATTTTTTTGAATAAAATTTCATTCGATGGTAGATATATAGATTGGTAAATCACAAAATATACTTCTTGTTCGTATTATTTGAAGTATTTCTTTGATAAGCATACCGAATATACAGAATATCATCCAAAAGTGGCAGAAGTGACACAAATAATGATAACAAACTCTGCCATCTGTCATTCTCTTCTCTGTGGAGTATGGATCTCTTTCGTCCCGAATATTTCAATGTGAATTCATATCCGTCGTCACGAATTCATGCCCAGCGAGCACAAACATCCCTGGGATGTTTTGTGATGTTTGAAAATGTTGGCATGAAGATGTATCTTTGAGACGTTATATTGTCACAACATAAAAGTTGGCGAGAGGTAATATTCAAATGGGCACTAATAGTTTAGGGGTAACTGAAAGTACGAGACTACATTCAAACATAACAGTATTTATAATAGCATGAAACATTATGGGTAAAGTGATAATAAATATGTATAAACAACAATGAATATAAAGACCTAATAACAACTTACATTATAATGACCATTACGACGAGCTCTTGTCAAGTCAAGAGTATCCCCAGACCAGACTAACTTCGGAACCCTCATATCCAATATTTATATACATCATTTTATTAGATTTGCACGTTTCTCATGAGAGTTCCTTGGTCAGTTTTCATAGTTCAATGTCAATTGATGATTTGAATAATTTTATGTTTATAAAACCCTCATGGTTACAAATTACTAATATACTGTATGTTCTACTCGTGACAATATGACTTCCCAAAGAGGTCTTTGAAGGTTATTAAAGTATTGTTTTTGTTCTTCTGTGGCATTTCTTTGTGTGCCTACTGAGAGGTACCCCTGGGATGTTTTGGGATGTTTTAAAAATATTGGCAAGCGGTTGTTTTTTTGAGACGTAATATAACTTCCCAAAGAGGTCTTTGAAGGATATTGAAATTATTGTTTTTGTCCTTCTGAGCCATTTCTTTGTTTGCCCCACCACAATTTTTCATGCTCACGTCACAATACGATGAATTCTGATTTTTTTCCGATTTTGCATGTTGTTCTTGTTCGCATTCGCATTTGCAGTGTCTTTTTTATTCATTCCATTAGGTAAGTATTTGTTATAATACCAACGACCTCCATAATTCGTAATAGTATCCCAAACAGCACCAGAATATACTCTTGCATTTTGGTCGCTAAATGAATCAAACAACAGTAGTAAACGGTTTTAATGAGTACAACTGTAGTTGGTTGAAAGATGAAATGTTCAGACAAGACTAAACTTATTTACTTCAACTTATGTGATCTCATCATGACAACTCCAGCTATGGTACCGAGGGTACAAATAAATACAGACCCGACACTGAAAAATAACTGAACTTCAACACTTTCCCTTATTTTTAATTGTCGCAGTCAACTAGACCAAGTCCCTGGCGCATAACGTGAAGACGAGGACGAGGCAAGGACTTCGTGAATATGTCTGCCAGTTGCTGTTCAGTGCTGATATGTTCGACGGTCAGCATTCCATTTTTGATTCGATCTCTGATGAATAGATACTTTCGCTGAATATGCTTAGTACGAGAGTGAAATTCAGGATTTTCGGCTAGACTCTTGGCTGATTCATTGTCTATACGAAAAACAGGAGTCGCGAACAACCCTGCCAACTCTTTGAATAGGCGAGAGATCCAAATGGTCTCTTTCGACTCGAGGTTAGCCGCAACAATCTCTGCTTCGCACGTAGAGTCACTAACCACTTCTTGAGGACGACTCAACCAAGTGATGGCTGCATCAGCAAACTTGACGACTACTCCACTAGTGGAGCGCATTGTGTCTGGACAGCCAGTAAAATCAGCGTCGCTGGAAGCAATATTGAAACGAGTGCCACGGGCCACGTAAAGAAGAGCACCAACAGCCGAACGGTAAGGAAAATTCGGTACTTTGTCTGGCTTATTAGTTTTGAGTTTCTCCATAGGAGTTAGAACTGGATTGCAACCTTCCATATCGAATCGATCAAGAATCTTTCTGATGAATGCCGATTGACTGATTACGATGTCATCACCATTCCGTTCGATCTCAAGTGCAAGGAAATAAGACACCTCTTTGGCTACAATCTTGAATCGTGATCGCAGCTGGTCGATGAATGAGTCCGATTTGAAATGACTCGTTGCTGCAACCAAACCATCATCAACGTATAGTACAACGACGATTTTTCCTGTTGGTTTTTCGCGAATATAAACACACGGATCTTCCAGACTGCGCTGAAACTCCAAATTCATCATGAAGTTGTCAAATTTGTTATTTCAGCATCGCGGAGCCTGCTTCAGTCCATACAGGCTTCGTTCGAGACGTCAAACTCGATCAGATTCATCAGAATACCCCTCAGGCTGCTTCATAAAGCTTTCCTCATCCACATCACCATACAAAAATGCCGTGGAGACATCGAATTGCCTGAGAACCATTTTCTTCACGGCTGCAATATAGACAGCAGGGAACGTATTACTTCCAATCGAGCTACTGGACTGAAAGTGTCTGCGTAGTCTATCCTGGGTCGTTGAGCGCATCCTTTGATGACCAATCTCGTGCGATACTTGTCAGTGCTTTCGTCAGGATTACGCTTGATACGAAAAACCCACTTGTTGTTAATAGCTCTCTTTCCCGAAGGCAAATCCATCAACTACCATGAATCGTTGTCATGCATTGATTTGATTTCCGTGTCCATGGCTAGTATCCATTCGTTCCTGTTTTCTTTTTGGAGAGCTTCATCGTAGGTCGATGGCTCATCTTCAGTGAAAAACACTTCTTCACTATCTTGGGTGTTTGTAACTGGACAATGGTTTCGGTATTCGACTCTGCTGACTCTTCTTCGCTGGAATCCTTTTCAGAACGATTTGTTACAAGATTCGGCTCGTCGATTGCCTCTTCTTCGGCTATACGGCTGTCTACTTTTCCAGCACTATGGTCTTCATCGATTGGCCAGGATATTCGTTCATCACAGTCATCGACCCTCTGGAGAAAGACAACATCACGTGAGATCACGATATCTCCATTCTCCCTTCTCAGGAATGTAGACCCTATAACGTTCATTCCCGTCATATCCAACCAGATAGCCAACCAAAGCCTTTGGATCCATTTTCCGTCTCTTCTGCACCGGAATGTGTACGTAGCATTTCGAGCTCACAATACGCAGATGTTTGATTCTTGTTTTCAGTCCAAACCAGAGTTCGAATGGCGTCTTATCCGCAACTGAAGATTTTCCCACACGATTGAGAATATATCCAGCTGTAACGACGAGCTCAGCCCAGATTGCTGCAGGAAAATCGATATCAGGATTTGAATATTTGAAGGTACAAGCCATCTCCACGATTGTTCGATTTTCTCGTTCAACAGCCCCGTTCTGCTCAGGTGTGTACGGTGCCGTCAGTCGCTGGTTCACTCCATATTCTCGAAGAATTACACGTACTTCGTTGTTGTCGAACTCTCAACCATTATCGCTAAGGAACTCTTTTACGTGGATACCAAGAGTACGAGCTTTGGCCAGTACTTCACGGAGAGCTTCCTTGACTCCAGATTTCTCTCGTGCAACGAAACAGTAACGGTACCTTGAATAATGGTCCTTTATAACGATCAAGTAACGACGACCATCGGAAGATTGATCAAATGGCGCGCAAACATCACCGGATATCAGCTCACCAGGTGCAGAAGCTTGATTTCGCGTACCGAATGGTAATCGATGTGCCTTGCCGAATTGGCATGGTTCGCAAAGCCTATCGTCGATAGGCAATTTCATTCCCAATTCAGAATTAAGCTTCTCTCGGACGTAACGTTGATGGTAAAGCTGAAGTGTCTGATCGTGTTCAGTTACACCTGCACAAACCTCTGCTGGCGGCAACGTATGAAATGTAGCGCGATATAGTGTGCCACCTGGGCTTCGAATTCCCTCGAATATCATCTGATTCTTGATACCGAATCGACGCTTCGTATCCGTTGATTCAAACTTACTGCCAGGATTTTTATCATGGGCTGCAAGGACGGAGACAAGATTTCGTGAAATAGTGGGAACATACCACACGTCTTTGAGTATGAATGTTTTTAACCTGCCGTTGATGTAGTTAGCCACTTCGATTGTCCCACTTCCGAATGCTTTGATCTTCTCCTTTCCCGCAGCTCCACCGGTAGCATTGAAATTCTCAGGAAACGGTTTGAAATCGGTATTCAAGTTTAAATTCGAGGTTATATGATGAGTAGCACCGTTGTCAATCCACCACTGATCGTTTGTGGTTGCCATATTCATGTCACTACTAATGAAAATCAGCTCATTACGAGTTTCAGTCACGACTGCATGTGAGCTACTCGATCCACTCACAGAGTCAGTCGTCGAAGCTGTACTAGATTAGCTAGCACCCGCTGGATACGACGGTTTACCGTCTGCTTTCCATCTTGGGCACTGTCGAAGCCAGTGACCTTTCAAGTTGCAGTACTTGCAGTTGGTGCTGTTAGAAATGATTTTCTTCTTCTTCTTGAGTACTGTTACACTTTTGGTGTAAAGAGCATCACCTGATTTCGAAGCAGGTGCGACGTTACGCTCATGAAGGATCAGAGCTGACGAAAAATCTTCCATTTCATACTGAAGGAATCGAGACATTGACGAATAACTGATCTTCAGCTTTACTATCAAACTGAGCGACTAGCACGTCCCACGCTTCCTTATAGCTGATAATCTTCCCTATATTCGTTGATGCAGTTCATCACTAACACCTTGTGATATGACTATTTTCGCTTGAGCAGCTGATTTGTTGTATGCCTCTGTATGTATCTTGCTGAACTTTCGTTGGAGGTTCCGAAACAATTGGCTTCTCTTTGGTTCCTTCAATAATTCCTACTGCATTGAACAATTCCGAAACATCCAGGCTCAAGTTTCGTTTAGCTGAAATCAGTTATGAAAAAACTGTTGCTATGGCAACGATCGTCATAATAACGAGTAAACAAAAACCCGATTCCCGTGGTGAGGGAATGCGTGGTTGCCAAGTTGTATCGGGTTTAGTATAGCTAAAATCAGTTGTGGAAAAACTGTTGCCATGGCAACGATCGTCATGATAACGAGTAAACAGAAACCCGATTCTCATGGTGATGAAACGCGTGGTTGCCAAATTGTATTGGGTTTAGTATAGCTGAAATCGGTTATGGAAAAACTTATGCCATGGCAACGATCGTCATGGTAAGGAGTAAACAAAAACCTGATTCCCGTGGTGAGGAAATTCGTGGTTGCCAAGTTGTATATAGGGTTCAGTTTGGCTGAAATCAGTTATGGAAAAACTATTGCCATGACAACGATCGTCATGGTAACGAGTAAACAAAAATCCGATTTCCATGGTGAGGTAATGCGTGGTTGCCGAGTTGTATCGGAGAATTATTGCTTCATTCATTAATTTCAAAAACACTCTTCAATATACCATACTTCGCGTGCAGAGCTATTCGACAAAATCAAAAAGAAACAGAGCCATTTTGGAATATTCAGCAACAGTCTTCAAACAAACACGAACGATGCCTTGCTACCAGATCTGAACGATGTTGGAAAATATATCTTTTTCAAGAAGAAGGTTGATTTAAGTCGAGTTAGGTTAGATTGTTTGGAAAAAATAGTGTCCTTTTTTATGCAGTCTTCAAACACACACGAACGATGCCTTGCTACCAAATCTGATCGATGTTGAAAAATATTTTTTTTCTGAGAAGGTTCATTCAAGCCGAGTTATGTCAGATTGTTTAGAAAAAGTAGTGTCCTTCCTTATGCGCTATTTGTTCCGCACTATTTTGTCGCTCGCTATTTTGTCTAGCTCTGTTAAATAACAAAGCCAATTTTTTCCTGACGTTATTTCCATATATGATCGTCAGAAAAGTAGTAATTTGGGAATCAATCAATGACGAACAGTCTTCAAGAAATTGATAAGAAGGGTATTCATTCGAATCAAGTTATTGTTTGAATACTAGCATAAAAAAATTTGAGGGTCGAAAATTGCGCTGATTTCAGTTATACTAAACCCGATACAACTTGGCAACCACGCATTTCCTCACCACTGGATTCGGATTTTTGTTTACTCGTTACCATGACAATCGTTGCAATGGCAATAGTTTTTCCTTAACTGATTTCAGTCAAACAAAACCCGATACATCTTGGCAACCACGCATTTCCTCACCATGGGAATCGGGTTCTTGTTTACTCGTTATCATGACGATCGTTGCCATGGCAACAGTTTTGCCATAACTGATTTCAGCTATACTAAACTCGATACAACTTGGCAACCATGCATTTCCTCACCACGGGATTTTGTTTTCTGTTTACCTGTTACCATGACAACGGTTGCCATAGCGACAAAGTTTCCATAACTGATTTCAGCTGAACGAGACTTGAACCCGTCAATGTTCTATCCTTGTTGGATCACCGGTAGTGAGTTCGAGTCCCACTACGACTGCAGAAATTTTTCTGATGACCGAAGAAAGTGTTTGAGATCACACGTTAGAAGGTAAGACCCCCGTCATTCCATGCTCGTATAATTATCTTGAAGACTTCTGAGGGTTGCTCGTAAGGGGGCAACCGAATGATGGATAAGAACAATAATTTTAGAACAATCGGTGAATCCTGTTGGGACATGTTTGGTTGCATCTTGACATATCAATATACGTAGACGAGAACGCCGGCCTCCCGCAATGAATGCGTTAAAAACACGTGCGTGAAAAGCCGTCTCCCGCGTATTTGGTGTACAAACGTTTTGCGAGTTTTTCCGGTTCCCGCAATGAAAGGGTTAAAGGATGCTCTTTATGAATACCGAAACTTTTGATAAGAAGATGTTTCATATCGAGCTCGCGTCACTCACTGTCATCCACCTTGTTTTACCAGGTGTACGGCGCGGCACTAGCTCTTCCGGATCAATAACCATCCTCCGAGAAAAAAACCTTGGCATATGCCACTGCTTCTTCTTTGATATTTTCATGCATTGTCTTCCACTTTTGAGCTATGGTCCGAACTTCAAGTATCTAGCTCATCGGGAAGTTAGTTTGAAATCAATTACAATATTCTACCCGGACAGACGAGAGCGAGTTAATATAACCTAGAGTCCCTGGGTATCATTTAGATAGGAGTTCAGAAAAAATCAATTGAAAATGAAAAAAAAAACTTTCTGATGAAAAGCTTTTATTTGAACGCTCTAAAAAGAAGAAAATAATATGTTTCTTAATAATTCTAACTATCAACTTATAACCTCATTATACACAATTTATATGATCATGAAAGTTTGTCGCGCAATTCACTTGTGTGAATAAACTAGTACCTATTTAATTAGGTAAAATCTGCTGGGATGAAATTTTCAAAATTGCAATTTAATTAAATATTGATCATCTCGACAAGCTTTCATATAAATTGTGTATAATGAGGTTATAAGTTGATAGTTAAAATTATTAGGAAAAATTTCATTTTCTTCTTTTCAAAGCGTTCAAATAAAAGCTTTTTATTAAAGAGTTTTTTTTCACCTTTGATTTATTTTTTTATTTTTAGTTATCGCTAGCTGGATTTTTCGATTTACTCTCAACGCAACGGGCCTTTTCATTTGATACCCATATTGTAGAAGTATATTAAATTATATTAAAAATTGCTATTCCGCCATCTTGAATGGTCCGCCATAATGGATTTAGAATGACGTCACATCATTTTTCGAAATACTCTCAACGAGCCATTTCATTTGATACCCATATTGTGAAAGTATATCAAAAATAGCTATTGCGCCATCTTGGATGGTCTGCCATATAGGATTTGAAATAACGTCACATTATTTTTCGAATTACTCTTAACGAGCCCTTTCATTTGATACCCATATTGTAGAAGTAGATTAAAAATGACCATTCCGCCATCTTGGATGGTCCGCCATATTCGATTTGGAATGACGTCACATCATCTTTCGAGTTACTCTCAACGAGCTTTTTCATTTGATACCCATATTGTAGAAGTATATCAAGAATAGCTATTCCGCCATATTGGATTTAGAATAACGTGACACACCTTATCGTGCATTGTCATTCAAACTGAACGTGTATGTATACAAAATTTCAGCTCAATCGGTTGAAGAACTGTTAGTGTTTTTGAATGTTGAATCTGTTGAGTTACATACCTTGTATTGTAACAAGAGCACCATAATCGTCCCGTGCTTTTTCATTCAAAATTGTTCGAATTTGACAAAAAATACTAGGAACGTCAGAATATAAATTCATGAACTATTCAGAATAAGAAACCATACATACATGAAAATGTCTTGCTGTGTAATAAATTGTGAAAATTTGATTTTCAAAAGGAAATATCAACCATTTTCTTATGGAAGGAATAATGAAATGGATGAAAAATTGATTCGAAGACAAGCAAAATTTGTGATTACAAAACTACGTGATTGAAATTGTGAATCTGAGAACAAAACTGGGGAAATTATATCAATTGCAACGTTATATATCATTGAATGACGTTCACAATACTAGCCTAACTAGCTATAAGTTTATCAATATGTGTATATCTTGTCATTATGTCGAATACCCGAAATCGTCTTCCGTCAACGCACTATCAAACGCATTTTGCATGATCTCAAAACGAAAACGAATAAGGCTAACGGTCCTGATGGAATTTCACCCATTATCCTCAAGAAAATTGCACCAGCCTATTCTCTGCAAGTTATTTATACCCATCTCGTACAAAGCGGGTATTTTTCGATCATGCTGGAAGATAGCTACAGTCTAACCAATCCTCAAAAAATAGGGAAAAACCTGTTCAACAACTACAGACCTATTGCCCTGTTATTATTTATTTCCAAAGTGATAGAGAAAGACATCAACATTGAGCTCATCAACTACATATCTGGAAAGCTTATATAGGAAATATCAATAATAGACAATATGGCTTTCTCCACCGGAAATCTGTGATTCTTTCCTTAATGCCTATTGATTTCGACTCAGCTAGGCAATGCTAGACACCTAAAATCACGCCAGTCGGGCAACCAGCCACTCCCGTATGGGAATTTTTGATTTGGAGTGTTTCTTCTCTTCTTTTCTACTCAGATGGCGTTGCTCTCATAGGGAATGTAATGCCGACTTGATTTTTGTTTGGCTAGGCTACGCTTAGTCGGCGGTCTTAGGACTGCTGGCTGGAGACTACCCTGCACTGATGAAAGCCAACAGCACGAAACCCGTCTGCAGGTAGTCACGCGTTCCTGAACGCCAAGCTTGGCCGTGGGCCCACCATGTACAGTGTGTCCAGTTTTCGATGCTTTTGCGTGATATCTCAGTTATCTTTCGAGATAGAACCTTGCGGTTCTCGCGGTCCTGTACCACTTTTCTGTGAAACTCAAGATGGCCTAATCAGATTTTGCATAACTGTTTGCGTTTATGAGATACAGGGCGATTTTGAAAATTTATACTTTTTGGACCCCCTCTATATCTACGAAGTTTCTCAGCGAAAATGTCAAATTGGAATCTTATCCCATACAGAATTTTGCGCAGAATTCAGTGGCGTACTCAAGATTTTTTTTCTGGGTATGGTTTCGGAGATACGACTCAAACTTATGATTATTCAAGTGGAACACCCTGTATTTTATAAGCTCATTAAATTCCTTATTTTTTCCCCATCAAAATGAAATAATATGATGAATAGGTATAAAATTTTCGAAAATGCTCCAAAATCACTAAAACATTGAATTTTAATTATGGGCTATGGATTTTTTATTTAAAAAAAGTTCCAATTGGAGGGATATATATTTCATTTGATTCTTCCATAAAAAGGACAAAAACAATCCCAACACTAGTTGATTAAGATAACTCAAAAATTTGGTACCTGATAACAACAAATGAATGGTATTAAAAAGTTCATATTCTAGAATAAGCACCTGATTTAATATTCACTAAGACAATTGAATTTCGAAATTAATCAATAACTTATTCATTGAATTGTTCAAATTGATGTCCACTTTCCCTCACACGCTTTCTCAATACGTCTTAATGCAATCAAAATCATTAAAGGATGTCTTTGTAATTCATGGAAAACTGCCTCTGTTGCTGCACGAAGTTCTTCAAGCTATTTGTGACTCTTACTGTATCAAGACGTATTGAGAAACTGTGTCAATTGTGTGTTATGGGAAATGGACATCAATTTGAACAATTCAGTGAATAAGTTATTGGATAATTCCGAAATTCAATTGTATTTGTAAATATTTGATCTGGTGCTTATTCTACATTATGAACTTTTTATTACTATTTATTTGTTGCTATCAGGTACATAATTTTTGTGTTTTCTTAGTTAATTAGTGTTGGTATTGTTTTTGTCCTATATATGGAAAAATCAAAATGAAAATTCCATCAATTGGAACTTTTTCATAAGAAAAATCCATAGCCCACTATTAAAATTCAATGTTACAGTGATTTCAGACCATTTTTGAAAATTTCATATACATACATTATAAATCATTTTGAAGAGAAAAAAATGAGGATTTTTATGAGCTTATAAAATACAGGGTGTTCCATTTAAAAAATCATAAGTTTGAGTCGTATCTCCAAAACCATACCCCGAAAACAAATTTTGGGTGCGCCACTGGATTCTGCAGAAACTTTTATATGGGATGAGATTTTAATTTGACATTTTTGCTGAGAAACCTCGTAGATATGGGGTCCAAAAAGTATAAATTTTCGAAATCGCCCTGTATCTCATAAACGGAAACAGTTATGCAAAATCTGATTAGGCCATCTTGAGTTTCACAAAAAAGTGGCACACGACCGCGAAACCCGCAAGGTTCTATCTCCAAAGATAACTGAGATATCCCACAAAAACATAGAAAACTGGACACACTGTACTCACGGCGTCGGGGTGGGGGTAGCCTCACGTGGTTCCAGACACCACTGGTTGAAAGCTTGAGGTCCTCACTCTTGTCATGGTAGCGGAACGTGTGAAAGGCCGCGAACGGACAACCATCAAACAAGACTGGAGGATTCCGGTTGACATGGGTAGCTGGACTTGCTTAGCGTAAACTGGAACTTCGGTGTACCTTGTGCCTTAGTTCGACAGGGATTGGGTAGCCCCAAGCGATCCTATCTCCAGACATCATAGGTAAAGCCGGGTCATCTTATGTAAACGAGGTAGAGGAACGTGTAAAAGCCCTCGAACGAGCACTCATTCAACGGGACGAGCAGATGATTCTTGTCAACATGAGTAGCAATCAGGCGAAAGGCTCTTGCGACGGCAACCCATCAAACGTAACAAGAGGAATCTTGTTGACAAGGGTACCCGGGGTGATGAGGATAGCCCCATCAGGCCATACATACGGCCTGGTGCCTCACCAATTGGGTTGAACTCCAGGGGCAGTGGTTTCCAAAAAACACCACCCGACTACGGTAGAGGAGGTAAAGAAGAATCCCACTATGGGTCAAGTGGGAGGACATCTTGCCTGCCTCAGCGGGTGAGCAGCGTATTCTGCTCGGGCACTGACACTGCAGAGCCAGTAGTCTGTCTTATCAGACGGCCTCACCATTGGTATAATAAAATGGCAGCAGAACATGCCGTTACATAACGGAGCTGGCTCTAGCGCGCTGATTTGGTGTATC
Organism: Phaedon cochleariae; assembly: GCA_918026855.4. Classification (NCBI taxonomy): domain Eukaryota; kingdom Metazoa; phylum Arthropoda; class Insecta; order Coleoptera; family Chrysomelidae; genus Phaedon; species Phaedon cochleariae. Next base: position 57,131,911 of record OU896713.1, on the reverse strand, counting down.
CAAATCCTCCATTTCTCCTTGGGGTGCTGTTGGTATAAGTCGAAAGATAGGTGACCGGCAGCTATCCCCCATGGGAGTCTTGTGAGAGGGGGAAGGAATCCCACCTGGTTGCTACCCCGGCTACATTGATCTTTGATTATATAAACGCCAAACTGCACCTAAGTGGAAACACTCGCGATTTTATTCGTCTATATGAATTATTGTATTAATTCAGGAAGGATGTGATTTAATGTTCTGAGTGGCATATAACCAGGAAAGTAGTTGTTTTTTTCTCGTTATCTACCATTTTCGTTCATTTTTTGAACTATCGAGGTAATGACTGAGTTTTTCTCTCTGTGAACACATTTATTGTGAACTGATTATCTTCTGTCACAGACCATCATTAGATACAAGAAAGTCAAGGATATTGAGTGAATCTATCGCCTATTTGAGGATACGACAGAAATGCAATTACTTGCATGTTAAATTGAATGAACACAATAACAGTGCGATAATCATTTATTCATTGTACTCATCGAATTGAAACAAAGTATAAAGAGTGGAACAAGAAAAAAATGTAATCATTATCAATTGTTGGTTCTGCAGGATCGTCTCCTTTCTCCACGGCGAATAACCGATGGACAGATCACACCATTATCTGTTCGAGTACCTTCCGCAATGCCCCGAGTGAATTGGGTTTGTAAAGCGATGAATTGGCTATTTATTTCAGGACGTAAATACTCGATGATCTGATCCAGGTTCTCATTAATTGACGATAAAATGTCCGCTCTTTTGTTATCTGAGCCGCATGAGTGGGTACGGAAATCAACGTGACCATTTCTGAAACTTACTATCATTGAGCCAGATACCACATGCCAGACGTTTACCCCATTTCGATCTACTCTAGTCAGATTGACACTGTGTGGGATAACCGAGTTAGCTGAAAAAAATAAGTATGAGTAGTTGACAAAAGAGTTTGCAGACTTGAAATAGTCAATCTCTCTTTCGTAACACTTTTTGGAGAATCACGATAGTTGCAGTTGCAGTATGCAGTACATCATCTATCGGAGAAATAAATTATAACTTGAGGAATGAGAGAAATGACTATAACAACTCTTCGATAACATAAATTAGTAGTTTTCATTTTCACAAATACCATGCAGTGGAAACATAATGTTCACGTCAATTGTTCTTCGTTTTTATAAAAATCATTCAAAAATGATTTGATATTGCGAAAATGACTGAGAGCTTCGACCACTATACTTTGAGAATTCATATAATCCTAGCAAATACCATAATAATTACTCGAGTTGAACTAGATGAGACAGATTGGCAGCATTCTATCTGATATACTTACGGACCACCATAGTGAACACGCCTGTTTCATCAATCACCACTTCTTCATCATTGTTTGATGGATCTCGAATAGTTCCAACAGCGGTATAGTTTGCTGTGTGGACCAGTCGTGGAACTGTATTCGTGTAATCGATGTGCGTACGGTCACCACAGAAGTTCCACCTGGAAATGGACAAAAAAAAATCATACAAAATGGAATTTTCCACTTTGTGCATGGCCAGTCGAGATGCACACAATCATGAAGTATGCCGATCCATCACCATATTATATTCATAATCACCTCTGACCTATCTGCTAATTCCATTTCCTCATGAAAATTCACAGTTTTTGTGTAAAAATATTGGACTCTGACAAGTTATTGAAAATAATCTAGACACAAACACAATTGAGCAGGTACCTAATATAAAACTCTTCTACTCTATTCGATCTGGCCCAGCGTTATTCAAAAAGTACTACTTTCTAAACATATTTGTGACTATGTATGTTTCAGTCTATACATGGCAATTAATGCCAAACTGATAATATTCCTATCCCACATTATGGCATCCTATTGCAATTAATAACTATCCCTGATTGTGTTTTAATTCTATCAATAATATATAGGGTGATTTATGAATTTTTCCAAAACAATCTTTCGGTTCGAATTTCGTATACGAGGTTCAGAGAACCGCAACTGATGGATTCAACAAATGTGACAAATAATTTGATGGACAGTAATCATCATCATAGCTCTGCAATTTTTTTTTCTGAAACTTGTTATTTATAGACCTCAATCGCAGATTTGTGATTAGGTTTTCTCAATACAGAATTTATTCGCACGTATGATGTATGATGAATGTCAATTTATTATACATCCAAAAACTGTCAGATGTTTGACTTCCTCTCATTCATGGTATCATTATCTAAATGAGTGGAAGATGTATGACAGCGTCATTATGCTTGATATTCGCAATAGAAAATAACACGTCACCCCATCAACGGCAGCATTTTCTGTTATTGGGTTTAAAACCTGTTGGAAATAATAGTAGATTGTTTCATTAGGATCAAAAGTGACACTTTGTTTGACAAGCGAATTTTGCATTTGCGAGGCGGAGCGTTTAGCGAAGCCGAGCGAAAGCAAAATTTGCGAGTCGAACAAAGTCACTTTTGATCCGAATGAAACATGCTATTTTTTCTGCAACCGAAACAATTAACTCAAATAAATATGTGAAGTTACCACCGATGCCGTGCCATATGTATGCAATGCAACAAATATTGACGAATAATCCGTGTAGTGAGAACATTCTACCTGCATCAAAAGCAGGTTCATTCAATTTTCAAGGATGTTCGAATTGTAGTTTCAATATAAGTACAATCACAGAGTGACATATTTGTGTATGGACCAGTGCTCTCATAGCAAATACCGCGCCAGTGCCAGCTATAGGAACAAAACGTGGAAAATGTTAGGTTAATGAGCATATCAACAATGATAATGGTGATTATTTACTCCTCTCTATGATACAATGTTTTTCGCTTAATAATCAAATGAAGCTAAACAATATCGTTGTTTGAGACAAAAAACTATTGCTTGCCGTGATTATTCAAAAACAAGTTATCCATCCCGAGAATAACGAATGAAATACAGATCAAGCAAGTATTTGAATCTTGAAGGCTTCCCTGATCAAACAAAAATACTTAGCTGAGATGTTTATAATTCCAATACTAAACTATAGTAAGGTGTATTCATATCTCCAGCATGGGTATGAAATTACAAATCTGCTGAAATCGGAAACAAATCAGGTATGCATCTCAACCCAAATGACCAACCGCCACAATGTTGTTCATTCTTGATGACATCCAGTACTTCGTTTTTAGTTCCTAGGAGCTAAAGTTCAACTTTAGCTCCTAGGAACTAAAATTCAACTTTAGCTCCTAGGAACTAAATATGTTGCCTAGCAACCTACCTATTTTTGTGTCAGTGATAGAAACGTCAATTTAAGAGCTAATTTTGGTATCAAAATGGACGACTTTTGTGTCGGTTGCAGAAAAAAGCCCTTTCTTTTACTTCTGAGCGGTTTCTTTTGATCATATGACCAATAAGCAGAAACCAAAAACAAATGTAAACTGATGAAAACAAAGTGAACATGCTGCTTTGACACCTTTCGAGAACTCCGATATGTGACGTAGATACGCTTATTTTTTATCACGAATACTTTTGTTTCCACGTTCTGATCATTCCGATCCATGATTCCACGAAACAAGTGGATAGCAACCCTATAAGTACTCACTTTTTCAACTATGATTACGTGACAACTGTTTTATTCACCAAATTATTATTAGATATGACAAAATTTACCTGACATCTGATACGGTTGCATCGCCCACTCCTCGAATTTCGTTGTTGTTCAAGGTGATGTTAACGTGAATACCCAGAACATTGACATGATAAATCATCGGCAGATCAAAGGCGATAGGATTCGCCGACACTATCCCTGGTCCAGGAATCGCTTGAATAATAATCAAAAAAATATGTCATGAATGCCAATCAATCCGCAAGGTGTATTGTGATTGTACAAGTTTCATTTTGGCGATAGGTGTATAATAATAGTATATCCAAAAGAATATAATCTAATATATTAAATTCTCCTGTCCCGCGGTCACGGTGTTAGTGGTCGAACTCCTCCGAAACGGCTCGACCGATTCGTATGAAATTTTTTGTGCGTATTCGGTAGGTATGAGGATCGGTCGTCATCTATTTTTTAAATCAAAAATTCGAGATGGCGGATCCAATATGGCGGACGGATATTGTAATCCGATTTTATCAAAAATTAGTATTTGGGGGTTTTCGGGGTCGGAGATTATGATTCTTTCGTCAAATTTTGGAAATTCAAGATGGCGCATCCAATAAGGCAGACGAGTTTTGTAATTAAGGTCTGATTGCATTTAAAATTGGTATCTGGGGGTTTTCAAGGTCAGAGATTATGATTTTTCATCAAAATCGGGAAATTCAGAATGACGGATCCAATATGGCGAACGAGTTTTGTAGTTATGATCCAATTATATTCAAAAGTGGTATCTGAGTCTTTTCGGGATCGGAGATTATGGTTCGTTCGTCAAAATTTGGAAATTCAAAATGGCGGACGAGTCCTGTTTTTATGGTCAGATTCTACTCAAAATTTGTATCTGGAGATTTTAGAGGTCGGAGATATGAATCATTTGTTAAAATGGGGAAATTCAAAATGGCGGATCCAATATGGCAGACGAGTTTTTCAATTATGATCAGATTCTATACAAAATTGGTATCGGGGGGTTGTCGGAGTCGGAGATAATGATTCTTTAATCAAAATTTGGAAATCCAAGATGGCAGATTCAATGTGGCGGACGAGTTTTGTAACTATGATCCGATTCTATTCCAAATTTGTATCTGGGGGAAAATTAGGAAATTAAAGATTGAGAATCCGATATGGCAACTGAGTTTTATGATTATGATCCGATTCTATATAAAATTTATATCTTGGTGTTTTCGGGGTCGTAGAAGAATTAGAAAACAAAATAATGAAAGTATGTTGATAAATATTAACTAAACAAAAAATTCTAGAAATAATTGTATATAGCAAAACAATAACGTTTACCGGGTATCAGCTATTGTAGTAAATATTACTTTGAGAAACTAATGAAACACCTCTTTATAAATAGCCAAACTAATAAGAAGTGAGTAGAAAATGAAGAGTAGTATGAAAAAGTTGAGAGGTATAGAGTACCGAAATAAATAAAAGTAGAAAATAAATAGAGTAGTTTGAAAAACTATAGAATCCCGCTTTTATTGATTGACGAACTAAAAAGAAGTAGAAATAAAATAATGAAAGTTTTCTGATGAATATTCATCTAAGAACTTTTTCTAGAAATAATGTTTATGGCAAAGCAACGTTTGACGGGTCAGCTAGTATTTTATAATTATCATTATTTGTGTAGAATATTCATGAATTAAATATTTATGAGGTACTGCGGTGTAGGTACTGAAAAAATATGTATCAGTTTATTGTATTGTATATTAAAGTTGAATTTTAATAAACAATGTCTTTGATATGTTTCGTGTATTTATTGTTATATCTGTTATTTTCTTCAATTCAAGTGGTACTTATATATAATTGAGGTAGGTAGAAAAGACCTCCCCATGCTTTGATACAATATCGCAGTATAGAAACAGTCAGAGAATGATAAATTATCCCAAGAGTTCATTCATGTGAGATATCTCTCAGAGTACCTGTTATGTATTTCACCAACGTGAGACGATACAAACATGAAGAAAACACTTTCTTTGAATATCTAACTTTAATCTTTGTACTTGTAATCACATTGTTACAATTTTTAATATCGACGTCAAAGCGTTCGCCGCCATGGTTCAACATCGAGAGGGCAAAACCAGAAGGCTTGTCCATTGCGCATGTGCGCCAATAATCATTTCATCCTGATCAAATACCAATATCACAATGTTACCAACATGACATATCACCCTCACCCTTAATTTGAATGATCATCTTAGTGTTTTACATCACTTGTGTGCTACATACAAACATATATATATATACTCTATGAACAATTACAATATATCTAGATTTTGTAGAAACAATAAACAATTACTAGTCATTTTCGATCATTCACATGTTTCAAATTAAATTTTCTTAATCAACTCCTGTGATTCTACCAAATTTTGAGTACTGATCACTTTTGTCATGTTTGCCTAACTAAAACCTAATATTTTCTCGATGCAGGTAAGTTCAATGTGATACTCATTATTCTATCGAGTGCTGTACTCTCTTACATTCACAATATTATGTTCACAATACAACAGATAACATCACATATGCTGATTATACAATATTTCACAAAATTTTACAGAATTTTACAATTTTTTTTTTTACAAATTGCTAACATTTGATTCAGATGTCTGAAATCTACTATTTACATATTACAAATACTAAAATGCGAACATTTATTTCTTCCATTAAAATTTTTCAAAAATGTATGCAATCCTGTTGGATGAGTAACGAAAATTTACATATATGTCAATCCTCTAAATCTAAAACATAATCCTTGTATCTCTCAGGAATTTTTATACTACGTTTTGTACGTCCCTTTCTATTTATATCTACGCTACTTTTTACATTTTCAGAGCTGCTTGGTCCTTGTTCATTTGAATTTAATTCCTCTACATTTATGGAAGACAGCTCATCCTGAATTTCAAATTGAAATGAACTATTTTCTGAGCTACCTTCATCTATATTGCTGAGCTCATCTGCTGAAGGTACATGAGTCACCTCACTGGGTGATTCGCTGTTTGATATGTTATTTGTATTTTCAGAAATAGATTCAAGATCAATTTCATCATTGGTCAAGGGATGATTACCTACATTATTTGATGGTAGTTTGATGTAAGAATAGTCAGAATGATCCTTACCTTGCAAACAAGAACGTTCCCCTGATTTTGCATTGTCTGTTGATCTTATAATTTGGTTAGTGTGTCTTTTCCAACTGGGTCCATGTGTAGTTTTGCACAAGTATGTTACTTTCCCTATTTTTCTTGTTATTATAGCTGGTATCCAGGATTTTTCATTTTGAGATCTGTAGTCTCTCACCATCACACTCTCTCCCTCCTTAAATTTTCTGTCTCTTTTGGATGGCAGTTCTTTGATATTGTTATCATTTTCAGAGTTTGTAGTATGTTCCCTAAGAAGGGACAGTCGTGTCCTTAGATTTCTGTTGAAAACCAATTCAGCTGGAGATTTACCTGTTACTGGGTGTTTTGTATTTCTATAGGTTATTAGAAAACGTGATATTAGTGTGGACAGCGGTACTCCATGGTTTCTGGCATCCTCCAAAGCAGTTTTTATTCTGCTTTTGAAAGTCCTTACATATCGTTCTGCCTCACCATTGCTTTGTGGATTGTATGGTGGGCTGGTGATATGCTTAATGCCATTCTTCTTCAGGAAAACTTCCAATTCTTTTGCTACTAGCTGTGGTCCATTATCACTTACACAAACATGGGGTAATCCTAGTCTTGCAAAGATGTCTCTCAATACTCTTTCTGTTTCAAAAGCAGTAGTATGTTTCATTTCCACAACTTCCACCCATTTACTAAATGCATCTACTAAAATCAAACACATTTTGTTTGTGATTTGTAAAAAATCAATGTGTATTCTGTCAAATACATTGTGAACTTCTGGCCAGTCTGACTGTTTTCTGGGTGGATCATCTCTGTGCAGCAAACAGGATTTGCAACTTTTTACCATTTTTTCAATTTCATCGTCTATTTTTGGCCAATACACAAATGATCTTGCAATGTTTTTACACCTTACTATCCCAAAATGGCCTGAATGAATTTCTTCTAAAATTTGGGGTCTAAGGCTCTTGGGTATTACCATACGATGCCCCCACATTACTATACCATGATCAATGTAAAGTTCTTGTTGCTTCTGATGATAGGGAATGATCTCTGGTTCGTTTTTCCTTTTCCATCTTCCACTTTCTATATATTCTTTGATTTGGCTTAAAACATGGTCTTTTTCAGTCTCTATTCTCACCATATCATTGTTTGTAGGCCAGTTGCTTACTGATTCTGTGAAGTGTATGTAAGTTGCTCTCCCAGCAGCTTCTTCTGATGTAGTTACTGTTTCCACTGGAGCTCTAGACATGAAATCTGCAACTGGGTTATTTACTCCTTTAATGTGTTCAATGGTGTAATCAAAAGATGAGAGAAATAGAGCCCATCTCTGCATTCGGTTAGCCGACATCTTAGGTATACACCTGTGCTCACCAAACAGAGCTACTAATGCTTTCTGGTCAGTCCTTAGCTTGAATTTGCTGCAACATAAATAATGATAGAATTTATTAACTGTAAAATAAATTGCAAGTGCTTCTTTTTCTACAGTTGAGTACTTCTTTTCTGCTGGCATCAATGTTCGGGATACACAAGCCACAGTTCTTTCTTCTCCATCTTTTATTTGACATAGGACTCCAGATATTCCTTTGTCACTTGCATCAGTGGTCACCACTATGGGTAACTCTGGATCAAAATGAATAAGACATTCATCTGAAGCAATGATCCCTTTGATTTTCGTGAATGCACTCTCACACTCATCAGACCATTGGAATTTTGTCTCAGATTTTAAAAGTTTATAAATTGGTGCTAAGATTTGGGCTGCATCTGGAATGAAATTATGATAGTAATTCACCAGTCCAGTAAACGCTCTTACTTCCGTAATATTCTCTGGTCTGGGAGCTTTTATGATTGCTCTTATTTTGTCTTCAGTTTTTCTTAAACCTTCTTTTGATATTTTGAAGCCTAAATATTCAACTTCTTCTTTGAAGAACTCGCACTTCTCTTTTTTAACTGTTAATCCAGCTTCATGTAATTTTTCAAACACTTTTTCCAAATTCCTTATATGGTCTTCAGTTGTTTCTCCAGTGACCAAGATGTCATCCAAAAAGTTAATTACACAGTCTGAACCTTTCAATAAGTTTTCAATTTCTCTTTGAAATAAACTACTGGCACTCTTGATACCAAATGCTAGACGATTTACTGCATACAATCCTCTGTGTGTATTCCAGGTTAGGATTTTACTTGATTCTTCATCCATAGGAAATTGCATGTAAGCCATCTGTAAATCTACCTTTGAAAATTTATCTCCCTTTCTCATTCGGTCCCAAATTTCATTTATTTTTGGTAAAGGATATTTTACATCTTCTAAATGTTTATTCACAGTTGTTTTGTAGTCACCACAGATTCTCAAGTTTCCATTGGATTTCAAAACAAATACAAGAGGTGTGGCCCATTCGGAATTCTCCACTTGTTTTATTACACCTTCCTCCTCTAGTTTGTCTAATTCTTCCTCAACTTTTTCCTTGTAAGCCAAAGGAACGGTTCTGTGCTTGCAAAATACAGGAGTAGAGTTTTCTTTTAATGTCAATGAAATGTCTTTTTTTCTAAATTTACCCAATTTTGTAGTGAATACATTTGGATATTTATCAATCAGGTTGTCAATCTCTTTACTTACATCGACTTGACTTACCAGATCTATTTTTACATCAAACACAGATAACCAATCTCGACCAAGAATGTCTGCAGAAGCCTGAGTAACTACATAGAATTTTACCTTCTCTTCCCTTTGCTTGTACTTAACATTTGCCCTGAAATAACCTTCTGGTGCAAAAGTACTTCCATCATATCCTCTCAGCAATATAGAGTCCGGCATTAACCTAAAATGAGAAAAATGATTTATATAAGTTTCCTTTCTCATAGCACTAATTCCTGCTCCACTGTCAATAAACATGTTGATCAGTGTGCCTTCTACCTGTACATTAATTTTAAATGGATTAGTACCTTTAGAATTTCTAGAATTGTCTCTCACATTGCCAATATCAACAACCTTACAATCAGTATTTAGATTATCTATATAAAATAAATCTTCGTCAGTATCCAATACATTATTTGGATTATTCATATAAAATAAATCCTCATCAGTATCCATGAAATTTACTCTTCTATTATTTTTATAACAAGCTCTGGCTATATGTCCAACTCTCTTGCAATTATTACAACGAGAATTTTTAAAATAACAAATGTTTTCATGAATGTATGCACAATGTTTGCACTTATCTGTCATATTCCTGTTGCCAGTGTTGCCATTTGATCTGCCAACGTTGTCATTTGTTCTACCATTGCTGCCAATCGTGCCATTCGGTCTACCATTGTTGCCACTGCTGCCATTGTTACCAACTGTTCTTTCATTTCTCTGCATGCTGAAATTTCCTGATCTGGTTCTTGACCCTGATCCAGTGTTGCCAGAATTCCCTCGGTTTGAATTCCACCTTGTTTGGTTTCGTTGAGATGTCACGTTGTTCGGGGTATTAGCCACAAAATTTACTCTCATCTGGTTAGAAATTACAGTTTCTGTTTTCAGAGCCAGAGAGACCAAATCCTCCAGTTTTGTCGTTTCAGGTTCCTCACAAAGTCTATCACAAACTTTTCCGGTTGTAAGTCCCGATATAAATCGATCGGCTAAAATGTTTTTGAGTTCATCTCCAAACTTGCACGTTACGGAAGCACTTCGTAGACGAGCATACCACTCTGACACTCTTTCTTGAGGTTGTTGTTTTAAATCATAAAACTTTCTCCTCTCTCTCCAAACACTAACTTGGGCACAGTATTGAGATGTCAGGATATCCGCAAGGTCTTTGAACGTTTTGTCTTTTGGTGCAATTGGGAAACACAGATCACGAAGCAATGTGTATGTCGATGCACTTATCGAACTCAGCAAAACAGCTACTTTCACTTTAGCGTCTGAGATTGCATTGGCTGTGAAATGTTGTTCCAATCTCTCTGCATAAATATACCACGGATGCACTTCTGGAATAAATTCCTCGAACTTCAGGTTCGCCATTTTTCTTTGTCAAGGTTGACCTCGTGCCTAGCTTTCTGCAATTTTCACTTTTTCCTCGTCGCCACTTGTTATGTATTTCACCAACGTGAGACGATACAAACATGAAGAAAACACTTTCTTTGAATATCTAACTTTAATCTTTGTACTTGTAATCACATTGTTACAATTTTTAATATCGACGTCAAAGCGTTCGCCGCCATGGTTCAACATCGAGAGGGCAAAACCAGAAGGCTTGTCCATTGCGCATGTGCGCCAATAATCATTTCATCCTGATCAAATACCAATATCACAATGTTACCAACATGACATATCAGTACCTATACATTTTTCAAGTCAACTGCCTGAGTCTGCTAGTCGATAGAATATTATGCTTGCCCCATCTCAAGTGTTAGTCTATCATGATCACTTTATATTATAACATTTTTATTTTCTAGGACATGTGCATGCTTCTTGATTTTGACAATTAGTTTCAGACACTAAAATAGTATTTCTCCCTACTGGTTGATCATTTGCCGTTAGTGAATATTCCTTTATTAGTATCATTAAAAATCTTCATCTGATGCTTTTGCAGTGAATAAGTTTTTTTAGGAAAAAAAGTAACATGAATGTCATGAAATTTTTCAAAATTCTATGTATAAAAATTCAATTTTCCAGACTTATCTAATTTCAAATGTTAACTTATCTTTTCACATATTCACTTATCAAAGGGAAATATTGTCAGTATCCAGGTATACACACAAGAGATTGATCAGATTCATCACTTACTTTCTGATAAACCATGTCAAAACTAGAATTTGGGACGCTTCTCATAAGTTAAATGATATTGTTATTGATGTGATTATAATGAGATTCATAATTCCATTAAGATCGCAGAGGGGTTACATGATTAACATTGATGATACAAATCATCATGAGCAACTGTTATTTCCTGACATTGATATAATCATCAAGAGAACTCTATTTTGAATTCAGCTGACTAGAATTTGTTACATATGACTCGTAAGATTTGAATAACTCCGAATATGAAAAAGACGACAACATTTATTTCGATGATAGGCAAGTTGTAATATATCAAAAAATCGACTTACTATCTCTAAGACGTCTGAGATTCTGCTGGATAACGTCCCGCAAACATGCCGGGGTAGTACAGCATGTCGAGTTCCTCGCTGAAAATAAAATGATAGATTAGATCTTCAATCATACTCGTATCAGTATCCACAATGATGAATTTCATTATTGATAATTTTTTGAAATTTCAATCATTCACTAACTCGTCACACATCTGTTGGCTCAAAAATTTCAATGATGTGTATACATTTCACCTTATAATAATTATAACAGATCAATGATCATTTCAAAAATGCATAGTTTCGAGAAATTACTCCGTGAACAGCATGTTCATCATAGCATAAATCACTTTTCATGAGTTGGAATCTATTTCAAGGAGCATACAGTGAGCAGCAAGAAGTTTGCTGCTTCTTGGATAGTTTCATATTATAGAGGTGTCTCGTATGATTCGACCATATATGTCTATTAGTTGATCAGCTCGATCTTCTCTATATTTGAACACGTCACATTGCTGCATTGAATGCAGTAGAGATCATTATTATTGACACTCAAATAGTTATTTTTGTATGTAACATTGTACAAAAGTTCCATCATGAAAATATTTGACATGATGGTGTTCATCTTTCAAATCTGAAGATTATAACAATATAAAGTGTTGAGTGATAGATTTCACAGGAAAAAATCTTTGGCCAGGATTTCAGCAATAATATCATATTGGGAGATGTCATGGCCTACTTGATAACTTTCATTATTGATTCAGAAATCAATCTGTGAGTCAAATTTTGCACTATTATAATTCGACGATACTTATTTCTCTCATACTTTAGGATGATTAAAGAGTATAGATACTTACGTTCTGCTTGACCTTTGATGAGGGGCAAAATGCACAAAATCAGGAAGGCGTTGGAACGTGAGAACTTCATTTTCGACTGCTTTGTTACTGTAAACAGAAATCATCGGATATTTATATATCCCTATATCATCATTTATTCCAATAATCAGTGGAGCGCTCGGAATTTATTCCTTTGAAATAATTCGGTAGTAGAGATTATCTCTACTCATAAATTCAATCGTTTATATTTGAATACTCCAAATGGAATAATTATATGTGAAAATTATACTAGCGACAGTTGAACCGAAAGTCCATGATCATCTTTGCCAGCTGATGTCGATATTGCTCTTGGGTGTGTGATAAATTGACAAAGGGCGTGGAAAGAAATTCTGATTTGAGACTCTATCAATTCATTCCTGTATTATTCCTGAAAAAAACTTCAAGTTCCATCGAAATATGCAGCAAGACTTCAATTCCTTCTATAACAGGCAGTATTTGATGATGATGAGGTGGTTAGTCTTCAAGATACGTTGAGCAATATACTTATTGATTCATGGAACCGAATATGTCTGAAGTGAGCAACATGTTCTTATTAGAATCATTTGTGTCTATGATTTGGCGTATTTAACCAATACATTCTTTGTTTCAGTCTTTGACATTGATTTCATGAATAGAAATTCTCAAATTTTTCATTAGCTGACGTAACCCCTGGAGTGTTGGTTTCATGAGATCATTTTTCTACTCACATAACTAAAATGGCATTTATCGTACGGATATGTACCACGCTAAATGATCGATTAATCACGGATTGACGATCTGTGATTTATTCAAAATATTAAACACGTTACCAACACGATTTCTTAAACACATTTTACCATGACAACACAGTTCATTAAACACAGCTTCAGTAATCTGAGACATGTCTGGCCTGTTAATTGTATCAACTGTCAACTGTTATTTTCAAATTTTGTATTAGGATTATTCAAAAATATTCGTTTGTATCAGAATTCTTCATTAAAAATATATGAGAAATGTAGACGAAAGTGAAATCGAAGATGGTACTTGCATATCTCCAAGAAGTGTAAAAATGAAGCATCCATCTTTGAGAACAATTCACTTATTCTGCGCAAATGACAATAAAAACGTGCAGCAAAGGTTAGTAAGCAATGGACTGGACACATCTACAACCAATATCACTTATACGTGTCTCACAGCTCGCTGGTTGCATGCAGTTGCATGTATTATGTTCTCCATTTCCATTCCATTCGAATTATTATGTAGGTTAGCAGGAATAGCATGTATGTCAATGTTATTTTCGGAGTTCGTAGAAAGAGCATAGTATGTAACGCGTTTATAAACTCCTCTAGACACTCGTTTATCAAACACTCGCTTCGCTCTGCTCCACTCGTGCTTAAAATACTCGTTACTAAAAAGACGTTTATAACACTTGTTACATAATAGTCTATTTTATGCTCAGGATTCCTCGATATATAAGTATCATTAATATTGTGAATCGTTAACTCTTTGGATAACCTAACGATCATAGAATCGGTTAACCTTAATTTTCTTTCCAGTTCTACTGATAGCAATTATTTTAGATTCTCATAATTTCATGGCATTTCGGTTATATTTTTGTATTTGACAGCTTTCAAAATTGGTGAATAGGCATTTGTGACAAACGAAATATAGTAATTTGAAGATTTCATTTTTCCGAACTGAAAATTTTTCAGGAAAAATTTGAATAGTTAGTAAATTGGGCGTCCTGATTCCAAATCTGAAGTGATTTTCGACCTATTTTGACTCCTAATATCATTTTCCGGAAATTGGGATAGTTTCATGGCTGTTGGCGAGCAGTGCATATCACTGAAGATGACCCCACTTGGTCATAGAGTGCATTTTTGGTATATCTCTCGCTCCAGCAAATATCAGGATCCTTACCCAACGATTACGTAAGATACAGGGGTGGTTCCATTTCAAATGGGTCACACTGTATATATAAACAGTGTGTCCGTAAGGTGGAACAAATTATTTTTCAACTTAACAGGCCATTTTTAGAAATAATCCTGAAACACGTGGATTTTTTAACATAATTTTCCTCTTTTTGAATTAATATTCTAATATTCAGGGTGAATTACTTGCGAGTAATGGCGTCACCGCCATTTTTTTTCAATAGAACATGTTGTAATGTATATAGATAATAACGAGTCAGTTGAACATGAACATCTTTATTATATGTTTGACTGACATTATAATTGTTTAACAACTTTGGCATTAGATTGAAAAGCAATGGTAGAAGGATGATATTATATAATATGAACAGGGTGATAACAACAACACATAATATCATAACAGAACATCCCCATTTTCTTTCAATTTTCGAATTAACTTAGCTGAGCTGATTCCAAAAACGTATCACATGCGTAGATTCCAATTGGTACAGGGTGAACAAAAATACAATAGATTTGTGTGTGCTCATAAAGTAACTGGTAACATTCTTGATTAGTTAAATTAACAATATTATCAAGAATACTTATTGTCTAGGGGCAATTGTTTCAAATGTAACACCCTGTAGTTTGTTACATTTTCAGATTGATGAAAATGATCTATTTTCATGTTTGGTACTTGTGGTCTAGCAGGGGCCGGGATTGGCGCAGTGGAAGAGCGTCCGTCTCACGACCGCAAGGTCGTGGGTTCGATTTCCAGCACGGGCAAGGAACTTTTTTCAATATTTTATTTACGAATTAAATATTGTAAAGTTTCGGAGCATCGGCTGGGGATAGTCCTGCACGATTCGCTGTTGCGTTCCAATTAACAGTGCTGCTCCTAAAGTGGCGCATGGAGTTAGTAACAAAGCCTACACAGAACACGCAGAAAGATATGATGATGTGGTTGTGAGCATCAGAGAAGAAGTAGGACGGTGTATGTAGGTGGGTGTGGAAAAACTACCAGCTGAGCGTGAGAGCGGGCCAGCTGCTTAAGTAGACCTCGGTCTCGGGGGTTAACGATGATAGTTAGCAGGCCTGCCACTGCGCATATGGTAGTGAGTACATTACTAGCCTACAAAACACAGCTGAAAAACTCTGAAAAGAGAGCTGATGGGCGGTGCCTGAAAAGGATGTTAGCCAGCTCTCTTGAGCGAACCACATCAGTCATTGAAAACACTTGGGGTTGGCAAAAAGGTCCCATTGGGGACTAGTTGCTGACGTGGAAACGTCCCCCACCAGTACCAGTACCAGTACCAGTGTGGTCTAGCAGACAGAATATAAAGGAAATTATTTCTTATCAATTAAAGACGAAACATGGTTGTCCAGTCTTTTGTGAAATGTCATTATTTGATGTTTATCAATTCATTGATGTTCAGTGACAGTTTAGTATACCACAATAGATAGATAGATAGATAGATAGATATTTATTTCCCAAGATAACTGTTTACAATTCCAATACAATGAGGTGTCTTAATGAAATATTGACAAAATTATCAGATGCCATTTAGGCTTGGGGAAATGGTTGCTGTTTATTCCAGTATAATTAAGCATATTGATAAGCATTAGTTTGAGTAAAAACTTACCAAAAATAATAATAGTGAATTCGACACAAGTAATTCAACCTAAAAAGAACATTATGAATTAGCGAGGAAGTTTTTATTGAAGAATTCTGTGGTGTCGTAAAAAACATGGTGGTGTAGGATTTTCTTTAGCTCAGATTTAAATTTCCTAACTGTACTACTTTTAATGCGTTCTGGGAGATGATTATAAATCTTGATTCCCATATATAGTGGACCGTTTCGTGTTCTATTATATCTATAGTTTGGCAATATAAGTGATTGATTGCGTGTCGCGTAAGAATGTTTGTCCGAAGAGCGGGTCAATTTGGAATTGTTTTTATGTATCAACAGAGATACTTTATAAATATAAAGGGAGGTGAGTGTAAATATTTTGTGATTTTTGAAGTAATCGCGACATGAATCTCTAGAGCTCAGACCAAAAAGTGAACGGATGGCTCTCTTTTGAATAATGAAGGTGGTGCTTGACTGAACAGCAGTGCCCCAAAATTCGATTCCATACTGTAAGATACTATGAAAGTGAGCATAGTACACTGATTTAGCTACTTTCAGATTGGTACTCATTTTGATAGTTCTTAAGGCGAATGTAGCTCTGGATAATCTATGATTCAATTGATTTATGTGTTCAGCCCACGTTAATTTTTTGTCAATTGATATTCCCAAAAATTTGGTCGAATCTTGTGAATTAAGTGGTGTTTCATTCAGAGTTATCTCGATGTTTGAGGTGTTAGCATATAGACTGAAGAGTATGCAGTGTGTTTTATTGATGTTGAGGGAGAGCTTATTTGCTAGGAACCAATCGAAAATGTCATTCATAATTTCCTGAGCTGTATTTTGTAATAGTTGGCTATTTTTTTCGTGTATAACAATACTAGTATCATCCGCAAATAGTGAAAATGTCACCGATGGGAAGTTACAAACAATATCATTGATATAGATAATAAATAAAGTAGGTCCCAGAATGGAACCTTGAGGCACCCCCGTCAGAACTGGCGCGCTTTCAGAGTAGTGAGTTTGTAAAGTGTCTCCAGATTTATGTTCCAATTTAACTAGAAATTGTCGTTTCAAAAGATAAGTTCTGAACCAATTCAGAGCCATACCCCTGATGCCATAGTATTCCAATTTATTTAAGAGTATTCCATGGTCGACGCAGTCGAATGCTTTGGACAGATCGCAGAATAGTCCTAAGGGATTATTTCGTTCTTCGAGTTTTTCATTTATGTATTCCAATAATGTGAATGTTGCGTCAGAAGTGTTCAAATTTTGTCTAAATCCAAATTGTGATTCAGTTAGTATATTTCGATCCGATAGATAACGTGTCAGTTGACAATTTACAAACCATTCTAACAATTTTGAGAAACTTGGCAACAAGGAAATGCCTCTATAATTATTCAGTTCTAAATGACTACCTTTTTTGTAGATAGGTACAACGATTGATGTTTTGAATGCATTTGGAAAGCTCCCTGTTGATAGTGATAGATTGATAATAAATGTTAATGGCGATATTATTGGTTCAAAACATTTTTTTATAATGGTCATAGGTATATCATCTATTCCTGCTGAAGACTTAGGTTTTTGAGCTGCAAGACAAACTTTCATATCCTCTTCAGTGATTGGTGCAAAATAAAATGAATCAATGAAATTTCTGTCCATAGTTTTCAGATATTCAGTACTTGTATGTCTACTTGTTTGTTTTGGAATTGTCTCTATTGCGATGGTGCTAAAAAAATTTTTAAATTCTTCTGCTACTTGTTTTGGTTTTTCTATTATTTCATTTCCTTTACTAATACAGATATTTTCATGGTTATTTTCATTTTTATTCGAGAAGTGACTGACTAGATTCCAAGTAGTTTTAGATTTATTAGATGAATTGTTTATCATATTTTCATAGTAAATAAATTTTGCTTGTTGTATGACTTTTTTCAAGATTGTTTTATATTCTGATATATATTGGAGCAGAAGAGGATTGGTAGTATATTTTTTCAAGTACCTTAAGCACCGTTGATTTTCGCAAGATTTTTTTTATGCCTGTAGTAATCCAGCCTTTGAAAGTTTTTTTCTTATCAAATGATATCTTTCTGAGCGGAAATGCCTTATCAAAGCAAGTGTTGAATGTATCATAAAATGATTTACAAGCTGAGTGGATATTCGTTGTTTCATATATGTTAGACCAGTCACTCTTTCTTAAAAGTTCTCCGAATTTACAACAATTTCTATCAGAATACAATCTCATGACTTTTTTAGTGATATCAAGATTGGATTCAGGACTGCATTCAAGGTGAAGAAATTGAGCGTTGTGGTCAGAGAGTCCGACATCCGCCACTGATGTACTGTAATGAAAATCTGTTTTTATTATTATATTGTCGATTGTTGTTGAGGATATGGCAGTCTCTCTCGTTGGTTCTTGAATAGTTGTTACAAGTCCAAATGCATCCAGAACATGTTGGAGTTCGCTTAAATTTTTACTGGGCAAATTGAAATTAACATTGAAATCACCACAGATAACTATACTATAGTTTTTGAAGTTTTGCATCAATTCTTGAATTATATCAAATAGAATATTTAGAAAAGTATCGAAATTGGCTAACGGGCTTCTGTACAAACAGACTATTATCACTTTCATTCTTTTACTGCTTACTGCTACGAACTCCATGTCTTTTTCAATAGGTCGTGCATTAACTATTTCAACGGTTTGGAAATTTAAATGTTTTTTTATAAATATGGCAACACCGCCATGTAGATGTACTTTACGACAGAAACATGACATAACCTTATAGTCATTGAGTTGAAAATAAACTGCCTCATCATCACGCATCCAATGTTCCGAAAAACAAATTATATCAATATTTTGGTTGGTTTGATATTCTTCCAGGAAAACATTCACCTCTTCTAGCTTATTTCTTAAACATTGAATATTAAGATGCATGATGATGAGTGGTGAATAATTATTTTGTGAAAGTGTTCCTGCATCCTATAACTTTTTATTTGAGTTTCGCAATGAATAAGATTTAGATTTGATGGTATCATATTTCAAGGAATTGATTGTTGCTGGTTGAGAAAGGAAAACCCGGTCTTCGCTTTCTTGGGATTGACTTCCTCCTGGTAACTTCTCGATTTCGGTATTCTGCAATTGAAATTCTTCATGGTTTGCTACCTCATCGAAGTTGTAGCGTACATTATCAATTATAATAAGATTCTGCTTAAGAAATGCCTTTCTTCCAGATTTTCTTGCGTTAACAAGGTATGGCAGTAATCGTCTTCTTTCTTCCATAACACCTTGAGTGAAATTTTCAGAGACTGCATATGATGTATCTTTGAGTGACTTGGCATTTCTGAAAATTTCTTGCTTTATTTGAAGTGAATTCAATCTCATAAGGACTGGTCGAGCCTTGCCTTCTTTCTTTGCCCCGATTCTGTGTGCGTCCTGTATATGGTGTGGTTCAATGTTGATATTCAGTATGGAGTGGGATAATGAGATAATTTTCTGTAATATTGTTTCCCTGTTGGGACAATCTGTTTCTGATATGCCATATAGAATTACATCATTCATTTTTTGTTGTTTCTCCATAAAATCAATTTTAGACTCTAACTTGACGATTCTTTTTTTAAGATCGTCATTCTCGGCTTTCAGGTTGTTCATTGTAGTTTTTATTTCATGGATGTCCGTTTTTATTTCTGCCATTGTTTTTATGATGAGGTCGAGTTTTTGTTCCATATTAAATATTCCAATAGAACTACAATTATTATTGTGAATGTGAATAGATACCTGTGTAGGATATTATACAAATATCTTCTAGATGGTATAATTTCTTGGCTGGAGACTTCCACACTTCGTAGGATTCTTCTATGGTCATGAACTATGCATAAAATGCCACAGATGTATATTATTTTTCTACTCAAAATCGATTCCGAAAGTAGGAGCTATTTTGCTATGTGCAACCCGTACCGATACCTGCACCGATATTTTTGGTATTCGTAATTTTTTCCATTATTGCTTAGATTCATGGAGACATATCGCGAACTCAGATGGAAGTGTGCAATTTGTTTAATGATAAATATCCAGAAAGACCTAGAACGCGTTGAACATCAGTAAGTTGAGAAGATATTTCGAGAAACTGGTACGGTTGAAAATGCACGAAAATCAGGTCGTCCCTCTTCAAATGCTGATACAGCATTAGATGTTTTACTTACCTTTGAAGAAGATGCGCACACTTCTGTGCGTGAAGTTAGTCGCGATATCGGTGTTATTTTGCGAAAATATGATAGAAAAATGTCACCGAGATCCTCTCTTGATAAAAAACATTATTTTTTCTGATGAGGCAACTTTCACTTTGAATGGCGTGGTTAACCGTCCGAATTGTAGATACTGGGCAACAGAAAACCCCTACTGGATGCGTGAGCATCATACACAATACCCGCAAAAAGTGAATATATGGGCTGGAATTGTAAGAAATCGAATCATCGGATCCTCTACTTTATCGACGGTAAATGACCACCTTGAGTTTCCCAGCAGATGTAATCCTGGTGGTTTTGATGAAAGTTTATGGTTTCAACAGGATGGTGCACCTCCACATTATGCTTTAGATGTTAGAAGGTACTTAGATAAATTTTTTTCGAACAGGTGGATTGGTCGACGTGGACCTATTGAATGGCCAGTGAGATCACCAGCAATCCTTTGGATTATTTCAGGTACAAGTTTCGTTTAGCTGAAATCAGTTATGGAAAATTTGTTGCTATGGCAACCGTTGTCATGGTTACAGGTAAACAGAAAACAAAATCCCGTGGTGAGGAAATGCATGGTTGCCAAGTTGTATCGGGTTTAGTATAGCTGAAATCAGGTATGGAAAAACTGTTGTTATGGCAACGATCGTCATGGTAAAGAGTAAACAAAAACCAGATTCCCGTGGTGAGGAAATGCGTGGTTGCCAAGTTGTATCGAGTTCAGTTTGGCTGAAATCAGTTATGAAAAAACTGTTGCTATAGCTGAAATCAGCCTCAAATTTTGTTCCACAAAAGTTCTTGCTAGTATTCGAACAATAATTTGATTCGAATGAATACCCTTCTTATCAATTTCTTGAAGACTGTTCGTCGTATATAAATTCTCGAAATTACTACCTCTCTGCGACGATCATATATGGAAATAACGCCAGGAAATAATAGGCTTTGTTATTGAACAGAGCTAGACAAAATAGCGAGCGACAAAATAGTGCGGAACAATAAATAGCGCATAAGGAAGGATACTACTTTTTCTAAACAATCTAACCTAACTCGGCTTAAATGAACCTTCTTA
Source organism: Phaedon cochleariae (assembly GCA_918026855.4). NCBI lineage: Eukaryota > Metazoa > Arthropoda > Insecta > Coleoptera > Chrysomelidae > Phaedon > Phaedon cochleariae. Next base: position 57,110,405 of record OU896713.1, on the reverse strand, counting down.
AAAAATATATATTCTTCATCATCGATCAGATTTGGGAGCAGGGCATCGTTCGTGTGTGTTTGAAGACTGCATAGAAAAGGACACTACTTTTTCCAAACAATCTAACCTAACTCGACTTGAATCAACCTTCTTCTTGAAAAACATATATTTTCCAACATCGTTCAGATTTGGTAGCAAGGCATCGTTCGTGTATGTTCGAAGACTGTTGCTGAATCAAAATGTGCGCGTGAAGAAAGGTATGGGTGAATCGAACTGAAGGCAAATGGAAATGTGGGTGGGTCTAACGAGATGTTTCCATCTGTATTAGACAATCAGTACCTGTAGTCTCTCTTCCTTTATCCTGCGCGATACCTCGTAATGAATATTCCAAAATGGCTCTGTTTCTTTTCGATTTTGTCGAATAGCTCGGCACGCGAAGGATGGTTACATTGAAGAGTGTTTTTGAAATTGATGAATGAAGCAATAATTATCCGATACAACTTGGCAACCACGCATTTCCTCACCACGGAAATCGGATTTTTGTTCACTCGTTACCATGACTATCGTTGCCATCATGACAATAGTTTTTCCAAAACTGATTTCAGCCAAACTAAACCCTATACAACTTGGCAACCACGCATTTCCTCACCACGGGAATCAGGTTTTTGTTTACTCCTTACCATGACGATCGTTGCCATGGCAACAGTTTTTCCATAACCGATTTCAGCTATACTAAACCCGATACAATTTGGCAACCACGCATTTCCTCACCATGGGCATCGGGTTTTTGTTTACTCGTTATCATGACGATCGTTTCCATGGCAACAGTTTTTCCATAACCGATTTCAGCTATACTAAACCCGATATACAACTTGGCAACCACGCATTTCCTCACCACGGGAATCGGGTTTTTGTTTACTCGTTACTATGACGATCGTTGCCATAGCAACAGTTTTTTCATAACTGATTTCAGCTAAACGAAACTTGAGCCTTATTTCATGTGGGGCCATCTGAAGAATGTTGTGTATCAAACGACACCAGCAAATATTGAAGATTCAAAAGAGAGAATTCGGACAGCAATGAACAATATTTCTCAAGACACAATGAACAAGGTTCAACAAGAATTTGTACTTCGTTCGGGTTACTGGCAAATACAGCAAGGAATACAGTTCGAACATTCATAAAGTAATGTATTCCATCATATTCTGTCCGCTAGACAATGAGTATTTTTGATAATATTGTTAAATTCACTAATGAAGAATGTTACGCGTTACTCATCAGTGGTTCAGGAACCCTATGCTGGAACAACGTTGTAACCGCCAATATCTATAAAAACGGTATTTCCATGGAACAAGGCTGTATGCCCCCACGATCATGACAGCGGATTGTATATAGGTCGCATACAGCCTTGTTCCATGGAAATACCGTTTTTATAGATTTTGGCGGTTACAACGTTGTTCCAGCATAATTAAAAATGAGAAAAATGAATATTACTATGAGAAAATAGGTACGTCACACGGACGTGATTTTTGAACTTCATAGATACGTCACTGCAACGTCATTAAAGTGACGGTTACAATATAGGAACACGACTATTTCATCATTTGTATATATACATATATAGCTTGATTGGTTTCCAATATATACAGGGTGTCAAAGTTGGAAAAAAAGTTCTCTCTTACTTTTTGTGTATATATAATTTCAATAGAGAACTTGCATGTTGATTTGTTTAATAGATGAGTTATACTTTTATCGACGTAAGAACCATATAAATAAACTCACCAAGACGCAAAAGTTTTTATATATGTGTGTAAAATTAAAAAAATATCAAGATGGTTGATCATCATTATAAGTCTCTCTTTGATTATTTTGGCAATACTATCAATAAAATATTTATTAAAATCATTAGCAATTTCTGAATCATCGTGGCGGATAATCATAATGTCATCCTCATTTTGAAATCGAATGAAATTTAGAAACGAAAAGCTACTTTACACCTCAACAGCTTCTCATGATCTACAAAGCGCAGATACGGCCTGTTCTAGAATACTGTTCCCACATATGGGGTTCAGCACCAAACATAATACGCTGACCCTAATAACACGGGATCTTGCTGGTACATCCCGCTAAGGTCCTACAAATGTCCCAATGTTTCAGACTTAGGTACGATATCTCAGAGATGTTTCGATCTCTTGGGACATCCATCAGATGGTTTCATTGGATGTTCTAGAAACATCCCATTTGATCTTTTTCTTATAAACAATATCATGGTTCCATATCTGCTAATGATGATTGACATGATTGAACAGTTCAAACAATTGTGACATTTGAAACATTGAAAAGTTGATAAAAAATGGAAATCAAAACTGTATATTCGTACATATATACTTATACCTATACCAAAGCCGGCTAATTTCATCGATAACAAATTGAAATAATTTTACTAAATATTCCTCAATAAGATTACCAAAGTACTTGCTTAACTTCATGAACCATGTAATGAACGACAAAATCAAAATATATCTCTTCAGCATATTTATTGCTGTATTTATTTGTTATACCAGCCGATAGATGGCGGTACAACTACGTTGCTAAGAGTTACTAACAGCCGTCGGCCCAGCGCCAACAAATATGAGCCTCAAACAACTGTTATCATCTTCCATTAGTTATTGGACCGCACCGACCTTATATTTTCGGATTCGGATTGTTACTTGATATCTGGAAATAGGTCGGCCATTTTCAGGATTTCAGATTGAAAATAATTCATACGTCATACCGTGTCATCCATAACTGTCATCAAACAAAAAACATCCTATATAAAAGTTTCTTCAAGATGTTCCATATCAAGTACCCTGAATGTCTCTGGTACATCCCGTATCATCTCACAAACATTCTCATGGGATGTTTATAAGACATCGCAAATGCTGACACGAGTGTTGCCAGCATCATCCCAAGAATGTCCCAAGGAAAACAGGGATTTTCCAGAGATGTTCCTATCATATCCCATATGGATGTTTCTACGACGTCTTACAGATGTTATTGTGTTATTAGGGGATGCTCTTAGATTCCATCCAGAGAAGAGCTATTCGCCTGGTGGGTGACGCCACACTCACTCACTCTTTGACATCATTAGAACACCGTAGAAAGGTCGGCGACCTTTCACTTTTCTATCGATACTTCCACGGGAAATGTTCTTCGGAAATCTCTGCTATCATCCCTTCACTAGCAATACCAATCAGACGAACTAGGCAAGCCCAGTCAGCACATCCTTTCGTTGTCAACCTCGAAAGATGTCGAACAGCACTTTATCAAGACTCCTTCATCCATAGAACGGCTAGGCTCTGGAATTCATTGCCTGTGGAAGTGTTCCCAACAACATATAATCTCCAAAAGTTCAAAAAAAATTACAATACTTACCTCCTGTCCCTATCCTCCCTGGGAACGCACGATGTTCTTTGGACATTATAGGGATTCCCTCTCGTGCGCTCCAAGCGATAAAAAAAACTCCCGAACATTTGTATCAACCAGTTTATTCAGTGTTTTCCACATTTGTGTAGCATTATACTGGAACCTATCTATTTTCTCATAGTAATATTCGTTTTTCTTATTTTTTAATAACTGAACCACTGATGAGTAACGCGTAACATTCTTCATCAGTAAATTTAACAATATTATCAAAAATACTCATTGTCTAGCGGACAGAATATGATGGAATACATTACTTTATGAATGTTCGAACTGTAGCCCTTGCTGTATTTGCCAGTAACCCAAACGAAGTACAAATTCTTGTTGAACCTTGTGTATTGTGTCATGAGAAATATTGTTTATTGCTGTCCGAATTCTCTCTTTTGATTCTTCAATATTTGCTGGTGTCGCTTGATACACAACATTCTTCAGATGGCCCCACATAAAATTATTCAAAGGATTGCTGGTGATCTCGCTGGCCATTCAATAGGTCCACGTCTACCAATCCACCTGTTCGGAAAAATGTTATGTAGGTATATGTAAATACAAATATTGAAGTTCATTTATCAACTTCGAGAACTGATTTTGAACCATAAATGGACGGCTTTTCAGTTGGTTGCAAAAAACATTATCCGACGATCGTAGCACTAGACATATCCATATTCGGGCGGTTGGTCATTCAGTCATTTCCTTTCAACTGGCAACACTGTATGTGTTGACATATTGACGTCACTATCAACTCTGCGAGAAAGCTCGGAAGCACCCAAGGAGCGGCAAATTAAAAAAAAATCGAAATTCAGTTCTAGTACTTTTTCGAATCGAGATCTAGTACTATATATTTTCGGTCAGAAACAGCCCTGAACAGTGTTGCCAACTTAGTGGATTCCACGCTAGAACTGTGTTTCATGTTATCGTGTTGTGACAAGATATGGTATCTAGTGGATTGTCCATTTCGGTGAATTCTTCCAAATAAATGGTGGAATCTGATGGTTGAGGACATGAATCCGAAATCCTACTTCTCCATAACAAATTGAGCTCTTTTCTACCTTGAACGAGGGAAAGGAAAGTTTTCTCCTCTTCCATCTTTCTCTTCAATGCTACCAACGTGGTCGCAATGAAATATAGAGAGGTCTGAGCAATCTATCCTTGTCTAACCTCTAGTCGCACCACTGAACTATTTTCGATATTATTATGTGATATGTCTATGTCATGAATGTCATTGACTGGTGACATCTCGAATTTTCAAAATGAAATTTTGATTTATATCATACTCATTTAGACATAATTTGTTAATATCGTTAAATTTGACACTCTGCTGAATTGAAAATGAGTTCAGCGGCACACAGTAGATGTTAGACAAGAAAAGATTTATCGGACCTCTTTATATTTCAATGCGGCCACGTTGGTAGCATTGAAGAGAAATATGGAAGAGGAGAGAACTTTCCTCTTTCTCGTTCAAGGTAGAAAAGAGCTCAATTCTCATTGCAAAAATGGAAACCTAGAGATGTTCTTGTAGAAAAATCAGTGTATTAACTGGAATCAGTTTCAAATTTTGGCTGTTTTTGTACTATACCAATTAATGATCTCGTTACTTTTCGTGTTTTATGTAACCGAGTAACATATACATTTTCTGTTGAGAAAATCAAATTCTTCCATTCACTGAGATCGATTTTTTATCCGTTGACCAACGAGACTTCCTTCGGCGCCTTTTTTCTCAATTCCTCATCATGATTGGTGTTTTCAGGTGGCTATTTTGCAACTTTTGAAAACCTGTGTTGGCAACACTGGCCATGAAACTTCATTTGTCATTGTCTTGTCATTGTCAATCGATTAAAAGCATTTGCACGTGATTTGATATTTGATGAAAATTACCAAATCAAATTTTTATAAATATAATATAGATATCAACCAAATTCACTTTACTGTCCCATTTTCAGCTTCCATACACATCAAACATGTTATATTTGGAAGACTATTTGGAGAGTAAGTGAGATTTTGATGATTACCCCTTCTACATTCTGCTCTTCAATGGCGCTAAATTCGAATTTTTCTAGTGATCGAACATTTACCTCAGGAGCTCAGAGATCGCTTCACTGATATGAGGGAGATGGATTTGGGTATACACAGTGAGTTATTTCTGATATAGTCAAAATGGTGATGTTATTATAAGACTGTATAATTTAAGATAACATGGATGAACTTGAAAAACGTGTGAAACTATTTTTCAATGACTGCAAGAGATATTCCCTGGATAATCTACCTCAAAATGTCGATACAGAGTTTCAATCTATCAGAAAAGAATACTATAAAAACTTGGAAGATGCTGATGAAAAGGTATTGCTTATGAAGTATATTCTATCTTGTGCCCTGTTCATTCCAAGATTCATACCATGTAGGTATCTTATAATGAATGTTTTATAGGTACATTTGGCTAGTCAAATGTATGATTTAGTAGATAAGTATTTGAGAAGGCTAGATTCAGAACTCTATAAGTTCAAGTGTGAACTGGAAGCTGATAATAAGGGAATCACAGAAGTTCTGGAAAAACGATCCCTAGAATTAGATACTCCAAACACTACACCTAGTATAGCATTGTTGCAACAAAAGGAAAACAGATATGATAGGTGAGTAATAGATTGTATTTTGTTAGTAATAATTACTGACTTCTGTTTTCAAATATTCTTTTTCTGTAGATAGAACATTAATTTATTAGAATGCATTAATTCAAGTTGATTCATTGGAAAGTCTTTCCAAGTTACCTATAGCATGAAAATCTTTGGCATTTAATTGATGTATTTGGTAGTCATTGGAATAAGTATTGATCAGTGAAACTATGGTGTAGGTACATATTTTTACAGGTGATTTATCAATGTTTGATAAATTTTCAGTAATTTTTGCACTCATGTGATGAGTTTTTTTCGAAAAATTTTTTTGGTTATTCCTATTTTTGTCTGAAAAACATGAATTTGATAATGAAAATGTGAACAAACCACTATTTATCCAGATATTTCAAGAAAAAGTTCGAAATTTTGCCTTATTTTCCCCCTTGTGTTGGATGCATTAGCTCTTTTTATTTTGTCATTGGACACTTTATATTACTCATGATGTACTTCAATGACACATTCTAAGGCCAGTTTTTCCTATTTAGTGAGCAAGCATACCAGATGACGGCCATTTAATCCATAGGCAATCCAAATATGAGATGTCAAATGTCAATAGATTGCTTTGGAATGACATTACACAGGCCATTATTTCAGATGATATTCTTCCTTCTTTTCACTGAACATGGATAAATTCACAAGAAAATCATATTTCTAGTTGACTCATATGATAAAAAAATGTGTCCAACATTCTGCTATATATATAAATTGTCCAATGATGGAAAAAACAGGGCAAATTGTTCTAAATGTGATCCAAAGACAGGCGAAAAAGAAGGTGAAATTTGTAACTTTATAGTGAGATATCTTGATAAATAATGGTTTTCTCACATTTTCATTATCAAATTCGTGTTTTTCAGACAAAAATACATAAGTACCAAAAAAAAAAAAATCCGAAAAAAACCAATCACATGATAAGTGCAAAATTACCAAATTTTCTGTTCAATATAACAATAAAAGCCCTAATTCCAAAATGTACCACCCTGAGTATCTTCTGATCTGTGGGGATCACAATTTTTGAAAAAAATAGGTCTATTTAGATCTTGAGAAGGAAGTAGAATACTAGCAGTATCAATTGTTCATGTTCTATGTTCATCCCTCTCACCTCCAGATGGAATTCCAAATGACACTCTCTACCTTTGTCATAAAATTCAAAGTCTAGAGATAACCAAACTAAACAGGTAAAAAAAACTATTTTTTCTCTACCTAGATATATCATATCTGCCTGAATCTGATGAATCTCATGGTATGGGTTGTAATTTGACTTAATAAAGTAAGTGTGGCAGGGTTAAGGGAAAGAACATAGCATTCAGTTGATACTGGTATTTCACTTCCCTTTCAATATCTAAGTCAACCTATTTTTTTTTGATAATTTTAATCTGCAGATCAGAAGTTATTCATAGTGGTAAGTTTTCAAATGAAAGCCCTGTATAATAATAAATATCTGAATTATAGAGTAGCCTACAAAGTTATTCAAATAATTGTAGTAGGCACTGTAAGGTTAGGTTAATTAGGTAAGTTGGCATCATATGAAAATAACTGTAAATAATTCATTTGGAGTTTTACTTTTTTGCTAAAAAAAAAAAGTTTAAAAAACTAAGAAGACGGGCTTTTAAATATAGCTGAAGATAGCCAAACTCCAGGCCAAACTAAACAGAAGTAGAAAATAAAATGATAAAAGAATAAAAGTGTATTCATAAATACACAACATAGAAAATATTAGCACCTGCATAATCAGTAAATTCTGTTGTGTAGTTATCAAACATACTTTTATTATTGTATTTTCCACTTCTTTTCAGTTTGGCTATCTTTAAAAGCATGTTTCTTCAGTTTTTCAAACTACTATTTATTTTCCATTTTTTAGTTCAGCCTTCAGTTCAACTAACTAGAAGAGCATGTTTTTTAGTTTCTCAATATTTTTGAGTACCTAATTCTGATGAAAACCAAAACCTCCAGATCTCGCTCCAGATACAATTTTTTAATAGAACTGGATCATAATGACACAACTCGTCCGCCATATGGGATCCGCCATCTCCAATTTCCCAATTCTGACTGGAGAATCTTAATCTCCGACCCTGAAAACCCCCTGATTCCAATTTTGAGTAGAATTGGATCATAAATACATAACTCGTCCACCAAATTGAATCGCCATTTTGTTTTTTGTCTAAAAAAAAATTCATGATGCATTGATACCAGATTTATGTAGTCCTGCCAAATTTCAAATCAATAGGACATTTTGAAGTGAGTCAAAATCACATTCAGAGATTCTCTTCATGAACAAACCCACAAACAAAATTTCAAGAAAGGGGGCCTGTGTGGTTGAAATTCTTGCCCGACAAAATATTGTGAGATATTCACATTATCAATTAACATCAAAGGAACACATTTGTGAAGAAAACTCCTATCCACATGTATTTTGAAAGAGTTACTATTTCTTTTCAAAATTCCAAAAGGGGGCCTGTGGGGTTAATTTTTTGCCGACAGAATATTGTGAGATATACACATCAAGTGCACGGCTTCTGAAATTGGTTACTTTATATCCAATTGAAGAAGTACGAACTTTGACTTTGTTTTGCAGCTACCGCATTTTACGATTTATATACAGTGTGTCCCACTTACCATGCTCACAATGGGTATCTTTTTAACGGTGAGATATACGAGGTCGGTTAAATGACACCAAATGTGGAGTTTGTCAAGGCCTACTATAATGTGAAAAAATATTTCGATAAAATCTATTCGTTTTTGTTTTATACGCAAAAAACAGATTTTGATCATTTTCATGTCTCCTCCATAACTTCTTTATTTATGAAAATATTCAGATAGGAATTTCACATTCTCATGGCAGTTTTTCAAAGTGATTTCGGAAAAAATATGAAATTTATACCAACTCTTCTCGAATTTGAGATATCAGCACCAACTTTAGTATTTCAAATGTAGGTCAGGTTAGGTTCACTATGACTTAGTTACAAATAACTTTTTTTTCTCTCACAGATGACATGTCGCAGTAATAGTTTTGTGTTGATAACAACGGAGTTATCGTCATTTATACAAAAACAAAAAATTATTTGAAAGCTGCCATCTTGAATTTATAAATTTTAACAAAAAAATCAAGTTCTCCGACCTCAAAAACCCCTACTCACCAATTTTGAATGAAATCGGACCAAATCTTGTCCGCCATCAATTAAAAAAAATGGCTGCTCCAAGATGACATGTCGCAGTAATAGTTTTGTGTTGATAACAACGGAGTTATCGTCATTTATACAAAATCAAAAAATTATTACTTGGAAGCCGTCATCTTGAATTTATAAATTTTAACAAAAAAATCATGATCTCCGACCTCAAAAACCCCCACTTACCAATTTTGAATGGAATCGGACCAAATATTGTCCGCCATCTTGGAGCAGCCATTTTTTTTAATTGATGGCGGACAAGATTTGGTCCGATTCCATTCAAAATTGGTGAGTAGGGGTTTTTGAGGTCTTAGATCTTGATTTTTTTGTTAAAATTAATAAATTCAAGATGACAGCATCCAAATAATTTTTTTTTGTATAAATGACGATAACTCCGTTGTTATCAACACAAAACTATTACTGCGACATATCATCTGTAAGAAAAAATAAATTATTTGTAAGCTGATATCTCAAATTCTAGAAGAGTTGGTATAAATTTCATATTTTTTTCGAAATAACTTTGAAAAACTGCCATGAGAATGAGAAATTCCTATTTGAATATTTTCATAAATAAAGAAGTTATGGAGGAGACATGAAAATGATCAAAATCTTTTTTTTTGCGTATAAAACAAAAACGAATAGATTTTATCAAAATATTTTTTCACATTATAGTTGGCCTCGACAAACTCCACATTTGGTGTCATTTAACCGACCTCGTATCTCTCACCGTTAAAAAGATACCCATGGTGAGCATGGTAAGTGGGACACACTGTATATCGGTCAGACAGGTCGTACGTTCAATCAGCGCATTCTTGAACGTGAGATGAATTTTTTGAAAAAGAAAACAAATTCAAAATACTCCAACCATATATTAGAAGAAAACCATAGTTTCGATGATAATTTTGAAATTCTATACGTCGAAAATAAAGGAATAAAACTCATTCATTTCGGATCATTAAAAAAATCAACAAACTCAAAAATTCTGAAATTCTACTTAACGATCAACTTGACCTCAATAATAGTTCACCACTGTTGACTTTGTCTTCTTAGTAGGTAATACTATGTATTTTCTATCAACCCTTTCAAGTTAATCCGTTACACCTTATTTAAATGTTGATATCAAGCTTATTTTCCGAAAATGAAGGTTTATCTAACCTTTCCACAGGTAATTTCTTCAGGTTGGGACAGTAGGAGATATACAGGGTAACTCACGGTCGATGGTACGTTAGACGTTTATGGAGAACGCAACGCAGGATTTTTCTGAAAATTTCGCATCTTACATTTTATTACCTGTTCTATCGTAATCTCACAAAATTCCTCTTGTTCATTGGTTTCAATTCAGGATACATTTGTTTGAATTTTCTGCAAGTTTTGGCAATGATTTGATCACATTGTCCGTGTATAATAAATAACTTCATAAGAACTTCGTTTGTAATAATCGATATTCGCGTTCATTCTGGGAGATTTTTTGAAACACTGTCAATAACAATTACTGAATTACTCATTAATGTCACCGAACTGTCATGAGATTGATATTTCCATGGCTATCTGAAATTAACTTTTTCATAAAATTAAATTTTTCACAGAAAGCGGCTTTATCAAGAAAACTTGATGATTTAGGTATAGGGACATGCTATGTCATCTTGTAGCATTTTTATTCATCTTTCAATTGATTGAGTAAAAAACAGTGGGTTCCATTTAAAAAAAAATGAACTTTTGACCACTTGTATGAACAACAGATATAATAATAATTCCAGCACGCCCTGTATGATATGGAGGCGACTTCTCGGTGTAAATTGAATACATCAAGCTTGTCCAAACCACAACTAAAATATCAACTCTTTATGATTAGAGAGCCCTGATTTACATAAGTTTAATTAGGGATATTGTTTTGGATCATATTTGACACAACTTATTTTTTATCTCGAAAACCGATAGAGATAGGTATAGGGATTTATCAACAAAAGAGTATTTTAATAAAAAGGCAATTCTAAAAATTGGTTAATATACGGGGTGTTCCATTTAAAAAAATGCAGTTGCTAGGACTTTTTGATAGAAACGGCAACGTCGCATTTTCTGAAATATTTTAGAACGATAGAACAGGTGATAAAATGTAAGATGCGAAATTTTCAGAAGAATCCTGCGTTGCGTTCTCCATAAACGTCTAACGTACCATCGACCGTGAGTTACCCTGTATAAGTTTAGGCAAGTCAAGGTTCGTTTATTCCATCGTACCAGTCAATTCAAAATTCTACAAAGAATGTTTTTATAAATTTCAACTCAGAAATACACTGAGCTGCTGCGATATATTCAGCCTCAGTGGTTGACTTTGCGACGAGACTTTTTTTTTTGAGCTCCATGCAATGGGTCCACCAGCATACTTAATAATGTGCGATGGATCGAACATGATTTTCCCATGAGAGCATAGATATAGTCGAGGATATAGTGGTGTTGGTGGGAATAGTGGTGTTGGTGGGAATGGTGGTACCGGACATTGTTATATCAGACATACTGAGAAAATACAGGCTTGCGTGCGTTTTGGTGGCGTTGAATTCGACGAGGTTGTTGATTTCCCAGGCTGTAATTGCCGCAAAAGATCTTCATTGACAGCGTTGGCCTGCCTTCATCGCAAGTTCTTAGTTTCCTGGGAAGAAATGAGAATTTTAGATGAGAACGGAGTATGGAGAGTACTATCGTCTGCAAAGCTGTAGATATGGCAGGTGGTTGGTCCTAGAGTCACTGGATGTTATTAGTTTGATCAGAGTTCGGACACAGCTGAAGTTTTGTCCTTTTCTATTTTCTATAATACAATGGTTTAAGTGAATAAAAGAATAAGACTTATATTCTGCTCTCTGTCTTTTCAATTTCCCTAGTAGCACCTGATTGTCAGATAGGATTTTAGAGGTTATACTTTCGGTCAAATCAATCATAGCCGTAGATGGACAATGGATATAGGGTACAAACACCCACTTCAATTTATAATGATACACTTCTAGCAGAACAACTGTTATATAAATGAATAGAATGCATGTAACAACATTTTAATATTAGAGAATATACACATATGGATAAACTTATAGCAATAATTCCTTATTGTATGTGAAACTGTACTCCAGTGATAAGTATAAAACATGAAGTTATTAATCCTAAATTAAAGTTAGGTAATCTCAATATACATGAAGTAACATAAGTACGTTCAAGTGAAGTATTCCTGAGACAATTTTAAGAAATGAAATCTACATGAGCTTGTGTCCGGAAATGCTTTATTTGAGAGATACAGAGTTATGAGATACAGAGAACAAATCATTTTTCGATAAACATTTCATAGGAAAAAAGTAGTTTATTTTGACGAGACCTACCAAATACTTGGTTTTGTAAAGTTCTCAGCAACTTCACTCAGCGCCCTAGGAGCTAAGTAACATGGATCAATATATAAAATATCTCCAGAACGATAACCTCTAGCGTAATTAAAGCCCCTATAATATTTTCCTTGATACATAAATAACTATTTACTTCTCACTTTTGAATTTGGGCGGCACCAAAAATGCCATTCAATAATATATCACGTTGTAGTTTACTCGCTCTTCTTAGTTTCGTTTTCAAATTTTCAATTTTATTATGTAATTCTGCGATCATTCCTCTTGTTCCATAATTATTTTGTTCTGTATATTGTGTGATTATGATTGTTTCATTCAAATCAGATGCTGTTATGAGAAGTGAACTTGAATAAGTACCTCACAAATTTCGCCCGTCTTCAAATTGATTTTCCACCCAGGCTGTTTCATATCTTCCTTTCATAAGCGAATGGTTGATATTTGTTATGGAAAATTGAATAAATGATATCCATTTCTTTCACAATTGGCACAATTCATTACACAGCAAGTGATTTCCACAGCTGCATTTTTCTCGAAAGTATAATTATTATGAAATTTCATTTCAATTTTTACGATTATAAAATTTATTGGCAAATTCAAACAATTTTGAATGAAAATGCGCGGGACGACCATGGTGCCCCTGTCACAATGCAAGGTGTGTAACTTAATAAATCTAAACATTGAAAAACCCTAACCGTTGTCATTTCTGTGTCCGAACTCTTATCAAACTAATACCATCTAGTGACTCTAGTTGATCCCAATAGATCGTTGATGTGAAGTAGGAACAATATTGGTGCCAAGATTGATCCTTGTGGAACGCCGGAATTGATGACGATGGTATCAGACGATACTCGGTCCACCACCACATGGGGCGATCTGCCTGAAATAAAACTCCATAAATGACAGCATAGCTGAGAAGCAGTACTTGGTGGCGTGGAAGGAAAAAGAAATTGGATTGGGTTGGGTTGGCCGGAATCATCAACTAGCTACTGAAACAGTGCCTATGGTTGATGTGGTGGTATCGCACCGGGCGATGGTGTTAGCCATCTTCCACCTATTGGCGTCCTTTTAGTCGCCTTCTACGACATGCAGGACTTGCCGTGGGGTTATTCTAATCCGACCGCCACTCGGCATGAATTACATTTGCATCATAAAAAGTGAATTTTTCATAGTATTATTTAGATGAATTGTATATAACACTAGCTGGCCCGGCAAACGTAGTTTTGCAATAACATTATTTCTAGGAAAAAATTTTTTCACATAAATATTTATCAAAGAACTTTCATTATTTTCTTTATACTCCTTTTTAGTTCGGCTATCCATGAAAACGGTATTCTTTAGTTTTTCAAACTATTCTAGTTATTCTCTACTTCTTTTTAGTTCGGCACTCTATATAGTCCTATTTCTCTTCATTTTTTCATTTATTTACTACTAATTTTTTTTAGTTTGGCTATCTATAAGAACGAGTTTCATTAGTTTTTCAAACTACTATTTATTACAATAGCTGATGCTGATACCTGGCACACGTTGTCTTGCTATATATATTTCCTTCTAGAAAATATTTTTTTAGTTAATTATTCAACAACACACTCCTATTATTTTGTTTTGAACTTCTTTTTAGTTTGGATATCCATGAAATCGTGTTTCATTAGTATTTCAAATTACTATTTTTATTTCTACTTCTTTTTAGTTCGAAAATCTATCTTGTTTTTTCAACTATACTATCAATTTTCTACTGGCTATCTATAAAAGCGCATTTCATTATAGTTTTTCAAACTACTATTTATTACAAAGCTCTTTCACCATATTGGATCCGCCATCTCGGATTTCCAAATTTTGACAAAAGAATCATCATCTCCGATCCCTAAAACCACCCGACACCAATTTTGAATAGAATCTGACCATAATTACAAAACTCGTTGGTCATATTGGATCCGCCATTTTGAATTTCCCCATTTTGATAAATGATTCATATCTCCGACCTCTAAAACCTCCAGATATCAATTTTGAATAGAATCTGATCATAATTACAAAACTCGTCCGCCATATTGGATCCGTCATTTTGAATTTCCTAATTTTGAAAAAGAAATCATAATCTCCGACCTCGAAAATCCACAGATACCAATTTTGAATGAAATCTGACAATAATTACAAAACTTGTCCGCCATATTGGATCCGCCATCTTGAATTTCCAAAATTTGACGAAAGAATCATTATCTCCGACCCCGAGCACCCCCAAATACCAATTTTGAATGAAATCGGATAACAATACTCGTCCGCCATATTTCATCCGACATCTTGAATTTTCGATTCGAAAAATAGATTACGACCGATTCTCATACCTACCGAATACGCACAAAAAATTTCATACGAATCGCTCGAACGTTTCGGAAGAGTTCGACCACTTACACCGTGACCGGGACAGGAGAATTTTATATATTAGAAGATTATGTATACAGGCTGATTTTAAAATAAGTGCATATATTTTAAACACTAAGAAAGCTTGAGGTATACTACCGAATAGCACTATTAAAAATATTATTAGGATCAAAATAGATTTGGGGCAAAATACCCTTTTTCCGCCCAGATTTCTACTTCTGTCCCAACTATCGTTTGCGATCCGCAGTCGACCGTGATGAACGAACCGACGTTGCCACTATACATGAAAATTAGGAGATATTAAATAAAATGTATAATCGAGAAAATGTACATACATGGGGAAGAAGTTAATCCTGGTCTTGAATTTCAGAAAGATAATACAAAAACTTCAAAATGGACTCACCCAAGATTTCTACACATAAGCTTGAAAAGCGTAGGTATAACTTAACACCTCACGGTTGGAAGTTATTTTACTGAAAAATCCTTTAGACCCTTCCTTCCACCTCCTTGCATCGCTACAATTTCGTGGTCTTCGAGGAGTCTCATGGGCCCCGCACAATAACGACCCGACATAAGAACCATATCATTCAGCTCAATGTTTGAGAAATGCATCGTCACATTCCAAGCAAATTGTCAGAAACAAAACTTTACATTCAGTGTTGTTCCTGGGTCTGATTTTTTCGTAATAGATTTTCTTGGAAAATGGTAACAGATTTGTATCAAAAGGTAATAGATCCTAAAAATCTGACATTTGACATTCTGAATGTCATTCTTGTAAAACCATATCGCACAAATTAGACAGAAATAGATTTTTTAGTAACAAAACATCATATTTTGGTGCTAACAGTAACAAAACATCATATTTTGGTGCTAACACCCAATAGTAATAGATCTATTACAAAATTAATGACAAGGACCACACTGTTTACATTTACTAGTATCACGTTTTGACGTTTTCCAAAATAACATACATTCTCAGAACAACAAACTGCAAGAATTCAGATGACCATGAATTACTAATAGGCGACTTTTACGGACCAATCAGAAACAGCAAAGTAGTGCCTGCGTGGTTGCGATTCATCCTGATTGGACACAGGTGATTGAGATTAATGTATTAGTGAGGAAGGATCATATCTTTAAATGAAACTAACATTTTCATAAAAAACTAATTTGGAAAAAAGATCTATTAGTTTAATTCAATGAAATGATACTCATCACTATACACTAATCTCACAAATCCAATCAGCTGTGTCCAATCAGGATGAATCGCAACCACGCAGGCGCTACTTTGCTGTTTCTGATTGGTCCGTAGAAATCGCCTGTTAGTAATTCATGGTCATCTGAATTCTTGCGTCCGAAACTGTCAGAAGCATGCGCAGTTTCACAGAACTGTATGATTTTTGGGTTCTGTGGACTTGTGCATGCTTCTGACGGTTTTGGATTGTTTATTCTCTGAACGCGAACAATCCTAGTTAGAACTGTCAAAGGTCACAGCAAAGAGGAAATCTATGGTCACAGATACTACTGTTCTGAGAAATGATGTTGACAGATCATATGATGATAGTTTTTTTGTGTGTTTGTAAAATAATTGTAAATGTAAAATAAAAAATAAAATAATTGGATGTTGTGTCGTGATAATCGTGATATGGTCGTGATTTTCAATGTGAGATTGCCAGGAAGGATATGTCGTCGTCGAGTCGTTTTCGATGGTTTAAGTGCGAATATGAACCAACAAGAACACAGGACGATATTAGTCTGGAATGGACTCGATATTAGTATTTGTTTGCTCTCGGGAGTTTTGCTGTTCGAGCAGGTATGAGAAAATCTACTAGGTGAGTCGATTTTCAACTTTGTGGAAGGAAGGGGGACGTTCTATCATTCCCCTCATGTTTCTATCCGTCTCTCGTGATCCATGGAGATAATCACCCCACAGTTCTCTCAGTGAACTTTAAAAAATAAGGCTCCTGTACATATTACATTCCTCAGATGAAGAATGTCCCTTTCTTCATCTGAGTTACATTCACCTCTATTAGTTTCCATAACCTATTTCAATTCATATTCATTCTGTGACAAATTTTTATCAGGATATTCGTCTCTGAAACAATCTGGCATCACTGTCTTGTTCTGACTTTAGTGAATGACGAATTGGAGAATCCCTGGGATTCCGCAGATTTCACTTGCTTCCCAGTGGCGTACTCAAATTTCGAAGCATTTTATGTTCAATTTTCAAAATGAAATTTCTCGTTAATGTGAAGACTTAGGAAAAATCTAATATTTTAGTAATTTTTGTTAGACTCTCTCATATATATGTCTTGAATATATGCACTCATTTTAAAATCAGCCTGTATTGTTTAGCTAGTTTTCCGAGACTAGCACGTCAGTGCTAATTTGGATAGCCTTTTTCTGGATAGTGCTGTTATATCAAATAATTTAAATTGTTACTCTAACCATTGCTGCATTATTAGAATCAGGGTCTTGAAAAAAACCCAATCGGTCAAGCGTCCAATTGTATTTCTGAATCATCCAGGAAAACATCGAAATACCCATATGAAATTTCAACCCAATCGGTTCAGCCGGTTAGAAGTTATGTGAAAAAGATGAGTAGGGAAGGATAATTCTTACTACCCGTTGTCCAATTACCCATTTTTCCGTAGGAATGAGTGCAATTTGATGGATGAATATGTACACACTTACTAAATACTGCAACAAAAAAACCTAACATTTTCATATTGTGTCACCCACCACTCATATTTTGCGAGAATATTACTTATATAAATGTTTTCCCCGCACTAGTGTGGAAAAACTTCCCCGCACAACTGCGGGAAAATGAAACTTACGAAACTAAATTGCGTGCGGGTATATAGATACAATAGTAATTTTCCTAACAAGTGCGGAAAGTGATTCTTTCCCGCACGCGACTGCCGTTGACACGAACGACGCGGAGTTCGGGCAAGCTGAGTGAGAAGAATTGCCAGCTATCTTGGCAATTGTGTGAACTGGTAGACCACTTGGTCCATGGAACGACGAATTTCCGTCATATCAGTGGTTCGTCAGGCTATCCACAACTTGTGGCAACTAGTGGCATTCCTACGTTTCTCCTCTCCTCTCCGTTCTTAAGCCACCATGTCACGATGTAAGGGTTGTTTTCACCATATCATTATAATTAGACCATCCATATCAATTTATAAGGGGTTAGCTTGGCTTAATAGTTTGCGAGAGGTAATATTCGAATAGCCACTAATAGTTTAGGGGTACCTGAAAGTATGAGACTATATTCAAACATAACAATATTTATCAAAGCATGAAACATTATGGGTAGTGATGATAAATATGAATCAACAACAATGTATATAAAGACCTTATAACAACGTGACCATACGACGAACTCTTGTCAAGTCAAGAGTATCTCCAGACCAGACTAACTTCGGAACCCTCACATCCAATATTTATATAAATCAATTTATTGGATTCGCACGTTTCCCATGACAGTTCCTTGGTCAGTTTTCATAATTCAATGTCAACGGATGATTTGATTAACTTTATGTATATTAAACCCTCATGGTTCGAAATTACTAATTTACCGTATGTTCTACTCGTGAGATTATTATAATTATAATTGTTGTTGCAGCACGTACAGGTATACGAGGCCGAGAGGCGAGAAACGGCGAGACAGCAGCGCCGCCTCCGTCCCTGCCGCCGCCGCCCAATCATCGTCCGAGAAACGGCAGACGGCCGTGTCTGCGATCGCGCCGCCCGCCACGATCGAGACCCGCCCATCGGGCGGCGGACAGACGGCCCCGCCTGCGGCCACCGCCCCCGCCGGTGGCTATACCTTGGGGCACGCTCTGGGGGCTGGGCCGGCTATCGCCGCTGCCGCCTCGCAGGCCATCGCCGCCACGCAACAGGTGAGCGAGATAAAATGTATTGTATCGTCTCCCATATGACACTCCAACGAATCAACTGTATAAGGAAACAAACACATTTTCTTTGGAAGAGCACTTTTTAATCAATACTCTCAAAATTTCCTATTATATCATCAACAAAAAGCTTAAATCAAATTTTATATTAATCAGGAATTCTGAAATTCATGATCATCACACTAGACAATATAACTTGTTTCATCTTGAAGCTGCAAATTCTAAACTTGGGCAAAAAAAGTTTACACATGAGGCGATTTCGAAATTCAATAAATTACCAGATGATATCAAAAACAGCCCAAATATTATGCAATTCAAAAATAAAGTTAAGAAATATATTTATATGCAAAGGAATGATCAAAGCTGAAAGACCATAAATTTCCTTTTTTTTTTTTTTTTTTTTTTTTTTTTTTTCACTGTTTTTATTTTTCCCCTTCTCGTTCACTATAATATGACTGTATCTTAATGATATGTAAGTTTTGTTCACTATTTGTAATTTCAATTATACAACAGTCGATAATACTTCATGAATGATCTTATACCAGGAATTACTGTCTGATCATTCATGTCATTCCTACTAGAAAATTAATTATACTTTATATATTATTTGTATGAAATGTATCAATGAAGAAAAGAATGTAATGCAATAACTGAAATAAATAAAAATAGTAAATAATTTTGTTCCAAGTTGCCAACCTAAAAAGCTCTACTGCTGTAGAAGCAATAATATGGAAGTGTGATTACTCAAATGGCTTCATTTTGATGGAATATGTTTGTAGGACTCTACCTAGCTGACTGATAGAAGTTTTTCAAGTTTTTCATTCTGAAATATGTCATATCGTCGTCAATTTTATTACTTGTCACATTTTTGTCACATATTTCAGATCATTTCATTTATGGACAACACTATTATTTATCATTCTTTGGTAAAGAAGTTTGATGGTTGCAGTAGGAAGTAGGAATATATTTCATTTGAGTGATGAAAATCGAACCAAACATGACTTTGCAAGAATAAAATAATGAAGTGTCAAGCCTTTCCTGAAATGAAAAGTTTCCCAATGAAGTGTTCTCATGTGGATCGAACCATAACTGTGAAAACGAAGAAATCAAATAATATAATCTATACTAATACTAGCTGACCCGGCAAACGCTGTTTTGCAATAACATTATTTCTAGAAAAAATGTTTTCACATAAGTATTTATCAAAGATCTTTCATTATTTTATTCATACTTCTTTTTAGTTTCCCTATCCATGAAAACGGGATTCTTTAGTTTTTCAAACTATTCTACTTATTCTCTACTTCTTTTTAGTTCGGCACTCTATCTTCATTTTTTCATTTATTTACTACTCACTTCTTTTTAGTTTGGCTATTTATAAAAACGTGTTTCATTAGTTTTTCAAACTACTATTTTTTACAATAGCTGATGCTGATACCTGGCACACGTTGTTTTGCTATACACTTTCTTCTAGAAAATATTTGTTTAGTTAAATATTCATCAACACACTTATTATTTTGTTTGGAACTTCTTTCTAGTTTGGATATCTATGAAATCGTGTTTCATTAGTATTTCAAAGTACTATTTTCATTTTATATTTCTTTTTAGTTCCACAATCTATCTCGTTTTATAAACTATACTATCAATTTTCTACTTCTATTCAGTTTGGCCTCGAGTTTGGCTATCTATAAATGCCTGTTCAATTATAGTTTTTCAAACTACTATTTATTACAAAGCTCTTTCACCATATTGGATCCGTCATCTTGAATTTCCCAGAATAAAATCATAATCTCCGACCCCGAAAATCATCCGATACCAATTTTGAATAGAATCTGACCATAATTACAAAACTCGTTCGCCATATTGGATCCGCCATTTTGAATTTCCCTATTTTGACAAATGAAAACCCCCAAATACCAATTTTGAATGTAATCGGATAACAATACTCGTCCGCCATATTAGATCCGCCATCTTGAATTTTCGATTTAAAAAATAGATAACGACCGATTCTCACACCTATCGAATACGCACAAAAAATTCCGTACGAATCGGTCGAGCCGTTTCGGAGGAGTTCGACCACTAACACCGTGACCGGGCCAGGAGAATTTTATATATTAGATTATGTGGCGGTAAAAGTATAACAATGTCAAAATACTTGTTCAACAATGAACTTGAATGAAAATTTGCGGGAAAGAGCATGAAAATTTGCGGAAAAGAACTTCCATCTACCTTTTTCAGCTCCTTCTTCTTTTACGGCGGTTCAAGCGCGAAAATGTCTATAGGCTTCTGGTATGCATGCACTCGCGAGTGTAGAGGGTTTTGTAAAACAAACGAAGAAATTCACGAAAACCACGTTGCGGTTGTCACTTCGATAAGCTCCAAAATCATGTGGTAGCTCTCGTTGCTGAGCTGATGGGTATTCTTTTCGCACATGCTCATATGGAGTGGAAGTTAACTTTCATGCGCGCGAAAATCAATTACTTTTAATTTTGAAAATGGGGAATTGCTTCGACCATATATGTACAGTAAATGTAAATAATAGAGAAAAAAAAGAGATTATTTCAACTTTGAACAATACTATGATTATGAGAAAAAAAAAAGAAAGAAACGTATACATGACATAAAATAATAGTAGAAAAATGAGAAACCTTAACATTCTCCCCACTTTTTGTTGAAGTTTCTCAACAAACTAACAATGAGGAAGAAGACACAATTTGTTAATTGGTCTTTTGTATGTGCCACTACTAGTTTTTACTGTAGCAACACGGGATACCTTATCCAATCCAGGATGGAGATCCACAATTCTAGCTAAGCGCCACTGCAAGGGCGGTGAGTTGTCTTGCTTAATAATGACTAAGTCACCAACCTTCAAAGGATTACCAGGATCGTTCCATTTGTGTTTCTGCTGTAAATTGGTTAAATATTCCATATGCCATCTGGACCAGAAGCTAGCACTTAAATTTTGCAATAACTGCCATCGGGACAGTAAATGTGATTTCAAATGACTCAAGTTAGGGTCTGGAAGGCGAGTTAGAGGTTCCAATGTCAAGAAATGCCCCGGTGTCAGGACAGACAAATCGTTGGGATCCGTGCTCAACGGAGAGAGCGGTCGCGAATTTAAAACAGCCTCAATTTGGGTTATGACCGTATATAATTCCTCAAACGTGAGAATTTGTGAGCCTATTACCCTAGCAAAATGTGTTTTGAAGGACTTAACGCCTGCTTCAACCAAACCGGAAAAATGACTGGCTGTCGGGGGGTGAAAGGCCCAAACTAACTTCTCGTTTTCAGCGGCAGTTTTCATAATCTCGAGAATGTATTTATTAGCACCGACGAAATTCGTGCCACAGTCACTAAAAATGTACGAACAGCGGCCTCTCCTGGCTATAAACCTACGTAAACCTGCCAGAAAGGCCTCGGTTGTCATATCAGAAATAAGTTCCAAATGTACGGCCTTCGTGGCAAAACAGACAAAAACACACACATACGCTTTGACAGTCTTCGCTCCACGGATTCTGCCTAACGTGATAAAAAATGGTCCGCAGTAATCGACAGCCACTACTGAAAATGCTTTCACTTGTGATACTCGATTCGCGGGAAGGTTACCCATAGGGGGCTGCAAGTTTCGCGGATTGAGTCGCCAACATTTGAAACATTTATCTAGCACTTTCCGAATAGTCCGACGCGGAGATAATATCCAATAATTTTGTAACAAAAGAAAATGTAAAGTTTGTAGCCCCGGATGCAGGTGAACATTATGAGTGTGTTCTATTATTAGCTCGGTGAGCCGACTTGAGCGTGGAAGAAGAAGGGGGTGCTTTTTGTCATATTCTAGCAGTGAATTATGCAATCGTCCACCTACTCGTAAGAAACCAATATCGTCGATAAAAACACTGAGTTTTCTTAAATATTTCGGTAGCGGTTTATCATTTTTTAATCTTGAAATTTCATTTTCGAATGCTGTATGCTGTGTAAATTTGATGAGAATGAGTAAAGCCTGTTGTAATTCAATGTCATTAAATTCACGATCCATTATTTTTCTCATAGGATTTTTCAAATTGAAAGAAAATCTTTGGACGTAAGCGACTATTCTTTCAATTTTCTCTAAAGAAGAAAATTTATTCAAGAGGTTGTGTAACGAATCGACATCAGTGAAAGCAACAAGTACCGTTTTTCTTTCTTCAAAATCGAGGCCAGGAGATATCAAATTCACCCTTGGAGTAGGCCACTCATTCTCGGGCTTTTTTAACCAACTTGGGCCTCCCCACCATAGCGGGTGATCAATTAGTTCTCCAGGAAGGAGACCACGGGATGAACAATCAGCGGGATTGTCCTTTGAGGACACATGGCGCCACCAATTAGGAGGAATTTTATCTTGTATCATCGAAATGCGGTTAGCAACGAAAGTCTTGAACTGATTCGGATCTGACTTTACCCAATGCAAAACAATCGACGAATCGGTCCAAGTGTAAATTTGATCGAATTCAATTTTCTCTGAAAATACTTCCAAGGTATAACCAACTAACTTTGATAATAGATATGCTGCGGATAATTCGATCTTAGGAACAGATAACACTTTAGTTGGAGTAACTTTAGATTTTGCACTCAGAAGTGTTGTAAAAATGGAATCACCTTTGATTACTCTGACATAAAGACAAGAAGCATAAGCGTCCTGTGAACCATCACAAAAGGCGTGCAACTCGCAGCGGGTACAATCTTTCACTGTAATAAGGCGGGGTATTTCAATCTTGGAGATTTCCGGCAACTGAGTTTTATATATTTCCCATTTATCGAGAATTGGTTTCGGAGGGGTATCATCCCAACCGACTCCGTGTAACCACAACTTCTTCATAATCAACTTGGCAAATAGACTGATTGGTGATAAAAGCCCGAGGGGGTCAAATATGCGGCTTATTTCAGACAATATGTGGCGTTTCGTAAGCGGTTCCTTCATTATAGTAACGAAAAAAGAGAAAATATCCGAACTCGGAGTCCATTTCAATCCGAGAACCTTAATGGTACACTCAGTTTCCTTATCCATTGAGTATGATTTATTATACAAATAATCTTCAGGTAAATTCTGTAAAAAGGCGGTATTATTGCTAGACCACTTTTCAGTTGGAAGCCACCCTTGCCACATAAAGAAATTAATTGCTTTTGTATTTCCAAGGACTCTTCTAGTGAATCACAACCTCCGATAACATCATCGATATAATTGTTATGGGACAATAAAATTTTGGACGCCAGTGGAAAATTCGAATGTTCATCTTGAGCCAGTTGCGCTAAAGTGCGGAGGGAAAGCCAAGGGCTACTGGCAACCCCGAAAGAAACTGTCCACAACCGGTACTCAACTAACGGTGCGTCTGGAGAAAATCTCCAAAAAATTCTTTGAAAATCTCTATCAGCGGGTCGGAGTAAAATCTGAAGATACATGCGGCTTATATCAGCAGTGAATGCAATTAAATGCAACCGAAAACTCAAGAGTATCGCTAAGATGTCCTGTTGCAATTTAGGTCCTTTCATTAAAGTATCATTCAACGAATAATTGTTGGTACATTTTGTACTTGCATCAAAAACTATACGAACTTTGGTCGTAGTGCTATCTGGTTTGAAAACACAAGTATGCGGTATGTAGTAAGAAGGAGTTCTAGACAATTCAGAACTTGGAATTATTTCCATATAATTACAATCTATATACTCTTTGAAGATCTTTGAATATTCATAATATAAATTTTGATCGCGGCTCAATCTCCTTTCGAGACTATAAAAACGACGAAGAGCAATATCCCTAGAATTTTCGAAATTTAAATCAGCAGAGTCTTTGAATGGAAGAGATACCATGTATCGTCCGGTTTCGGAACGATTCGTTGTGTCGAGGAATATTTGCTCACATCTCGTATCCTCTGCAGACATCGTCTTCTTGATTGGTATCTCCTCTAATTCCCAAAATTGCTTCATGATGTTCTCTAGTCGCGAAATTTCTACAATGTTCAAAAATGAACTAACAATTTTATTATGTGTAGCTCCCACTTTCCCGAACAAAATCCAACCAAACGTGGTATTAACTGCAGTGGGTAAGTTATCATTATCGAATATACGCCCGTCTAGGAGAATTCGCTGAAATATTTCGGCGCCAAAAAGTAGATCAATCGGTGCGGGCTTGAAAAATTGTGGATCAGCTAAAGTCATATTTCTTATGTGACTCCAGGATGACGAATCAATTTCAGAAGTTAGCATATTTGAACAAATGTCATCCAGAACTATAGCTTCGAAATTCAAAGTCGCCGTTGTCGCTCCGATCGGCTGAACAGTACAGCTGACCGTGCCAAGCGATGTGTGAGTAGTCATATTACCAATCCCATGTACAGCAACAGCTGATTTGAAAGGTTTAAGACCCAATCGATGGGAGCACCGCGTCGATATAAAATTTGCTTGCGAACCACTGTCAACCAGTGCTCTCATTACCTGAAAATTGCCACGGAAATCTAAAACTTCCAACAGAATGGTAGCCAGTAAAATATTGTGCGGTTGAGAGAGATTTGCACTGAGTACGGCAGGGCCGGCGTCAGGACACGTAGTCTGTGGAATTTCTCTATTTTGGATAAATGAATCAGGGGAGTTATCATTATTAGAGTTTGGGGCTGAATTAGTTTGCGGTTTGTCAAAATGCAGAGTTGAATGGTGAAAAGCAGACTGGCAAAAATTACAAGTGTTAGTTGAAGAACATTTTGACTTTGAATGAGTATGACTCAAACAATTTGTACACCAGCGGTTTTGCTTAACAATATTATACCTTTCTTTTGGGGATTTCCCCAAAAATGAGGGACATTTATATAAAAAATGTTCAGACTTGCACAAGGGGCATGGCCTATTATTCGATCTGGACGGAGTATTAGCTGCAAATAACGCGGTGTTTCGAACATTGGGGGAGCAGTAAGAAGAATTCGAATGCGTGCGGGATATGTTAGAAGTATGGTGACTGTTCGGTCTTGGTTTTGTTCGAATAGAGGATAATGACAATGATTCGTAGGCGTTACACTGAACAGTTAAAAAATCTATCATATCATTGAAATTTGACTTAGTTGTAGGTTTAGAGCTTAGTTCTAATTCATAGCGAGAGACAGTAGCGGGGTCGAGTCTTTTGAGAAGCATATTACAAAGGATGAAGTCCCACTGATCTACAGGGTAATTCAAATTTCGAAGTGCGGCAATGTTTTCAAAGAACGTATCAATTAATTTTCGAAGCAAAGGCGGATTTTCAGTTGATAGACGCGGGCTACAATCGATCTCGTTCCAATGAGCGTTTGCTAACATGCGCGGATTTGAATATCTTTTCACAAGTGCGTTATACGCTACCAAATAATTGTTTGATGTTAGCGGTGTACAAGAAATTAATGTTTTCGGTGGCCCTTCTAGTACAGAATGCAGATGTGAAAATTTTTCAATATTTGAAAGAGACACATTATCATGTACCAGAACGTTATAAAGATCAATGAACGAAGTGAATGTCCTGATATCACCATTGAAGGTTGGTAACTTCATTTCAGGAAGTTTCACTCTAGGTGCGGAAGCCGGGGAAGTATTTGACACAGAAGAAGTTTGTGGAGGTCCCTTAAATAAATCGGCGTACATCGCTTGAACTGAAAATAAGTCTTTTTCAAATGCTGTACGAATGGCTTCTTCAGCATCTAAAATTTCTGCGGTTATATCTTTAGTAGAACCCAAAGTACTAATAATGTTAAATTGATGTTCATTGAAATTGGATTTGATTTCTTCCAAAACTTTGAATCGTTGCCTGAATTCCGAGTGAACTTTACTGTTCAGAAAAGCTTTCTCAGCTACGTCTTTGAGTTCAGACATTCGTTTGATTTCAGTATTTCGTAAGGCTTTCAATTTCTTAATCTTATCAGCCATAGTGTGAAACGAAATAACTTTGACAATATCAAGAAATTAAAATGATGACAAACTTATTAGAGACCGACCCTGGCACCTTTTTAACGCAAAAAACGGGTCGTTGATTGTTGTTTCACCTGTAATACTGGTGACCTTGAATTTAATTTTGAAAAAGATGATCGAAGCAATTCTAATCAATCAAATTGAACTGATGAAACTATCAATAATCCATAGCATCCGGCTCGAACGACCAAAATGTGGCGGTAAAAGTATAACAATGTCAAAATACTTGTTCAACAATGAACTTGAATGAAAATTTGCGGGAAAGAGCATGAAAATTTGCGGGAAAGAACTTCCACCTACCTTGTTCAGCTCCTTTTCTTCTTTAGCGGCGGTTCAAGCGCGAAAATGTCTATAGGCTTCTGGTATGCATGCACTCGCGAGTGTAGAGGGTTTTGTAAAACAAACGAAGAAATTCACGAAAACCACGTTGCGGTTGTCACTTCGATAAGCTCCAAAATCATGTGGTAGCTCTCGTTGCTGAGCTGATGGGTATTCTTTTCGCACATGCTCATATGGAGTGGAAGTTAACTTTCATGCGCGCGAAAATCAATTACTTTTAATTTTGAAAATGGGGAATTGCTTCGACCATATATGTACAGTAAATGTAAATAATAGAGAAAAAAAAAGAGATTATTTCAACTTTGAACAATACTATGATTATGAGAAAAAAAAAGAGGAAAGATTTTGTGTGAATTTTCTCTTTTTGGGACACACAAATAAAATGCGGATATTGAAATAGACGTCTTTACTCAACAACAGTCTTTTTAGAGTTATTCTAACAAAACTCTTGACCATATCCTGTCGCTGACAAAAGCAAGTAGAAAAACAACCCTCGAAGGTGAAACGGAACGTCTCAGGGGTTGAGTGGGGTTGGAAAAATAATTCGGAATTATAGGCGGAGATTTGGCTTTTATTATTCAATGGCAGTTTTGGGGGAAATTGTTCAGTATCACCTTCGTCTGAAATAACATAACCCTGTAGTACCCTATCGTACAGAATAAAATGATTTTCGGTGTTCATAGCAAAAAGCTAGTGGTGCCGAAAATCACACTCTCAACAATAACATTTGAAAATTTCACAGTTATCAAAAGCATTGAATATACAAAATACAACGATCACTCAGATTTCCTTACCTGAAATAACATAACACCAGGTAAAAATCACAATAAATCTTATGAACAAGAATTAGCGATTTCAAATACCAACAGGGTTGCTACTTAATCAAATACCGAAAATGAACTGCCTGTATTCGAAAAAAAAAAAAAGAATGAGTACCGCAGTGGTTTTTCTGAAACATAAAAACTAGACCCTAAATATTGCGAGATATCGTGCATACATACTAGAAACTATACTGATATTTATATACAGAGATATAGGCAACTTATGTTACATTAAAGTGTGTCGTTGGTGATGAAACTATTCTGCTTCAAAGAGGATGAATGGTCATAAACTAAATTAACATAAGTCGCCAGCCTTGAAAACCTGTGCTTTCGAAACAAATAAGAGAAAAAAGAAACTCAACAATATCATATCAAATGAGATAATACATATTTCAGTCATTTTCTATCAATAGGCAAACTACATAGCCTTGACACTGCCCGTTTCACTTCACTATTCGAAGTTTTCACGCTTGCCACGCGGACTACTTCATCGGCTCCAGGATGTAATTTAATGACCCTGCCTAAGGGCCAATTCATAGGTGCAGCATTCTCGCTGCTTCAGCAACACCATATCACCAATGTCCAACTTGCGAGATTCATTTTGTCTCCACTTACTTCTCTGCTGGAGTGTAGCCAAATACTACTCCAACGATTCCAGAAATGTTGGATAATTTATTGTAGTCTTTCATAATGATTTAATCTATTCTCAGACACATTTTGTATGTCCAAAACAAAAATTTATAATAGTTGAGTCAGAAACTATCTTGCCCAACAAGTCACCTATTTCTTTAAACTCGTTATTCGCACCTTGAAATTGGATGCCATTGTCAGAATATATATTTTTACTAATCTCGCGACGAAAAATTAAACGTTTCAAATCATTACAAAACGAATGTGTTGACAGATCGCCTGTCAATTCCAGATGTATTGCCTTAGTGGCAAAACAGACAAATAAGCACAAATATCATTTCATTATCTTGTGATTTCGAGTTCTGACATCCTTTATAAAAAATGGACCTGCATAATCTACACATCAATTATAAAAAGGACGCACAGGATGCAGTCGGTTACTTGGAAGATCACCCATTTTCGGTTGGATGCTTTGTGGTTTAGCCTTGAAGCATGTAACACATTTTGTACAGTACTTTTTTCACGATACTTCTTTCAATGGTCAATAATTCAACTGCAACTTCGACAAAGTTAATTGAAGTCCTGAATGAAAACTATTCAAATGTTCATTCATAATGACAAGTGTCGTTAACGGATGATTACCGGGCAATACTACCGGGTGTTTTTGATCGGTATCTACACTTGATTTACGAATTATAGCTCCTACTCGAATTAGTCCGATGTCATCAATAAAGAGATCAAAAGATAATAATTTGCTGCTTCCTAGAAGAGGTGCATTTCGTTTCAATCTAGCGTAATCGTCAGTAAATTCTTGCATTTGAGCATATCTAATCTATCAAGCTCAGTCAATCTTACCAGGTATTATATGCCATTTCACTTTTCAGTTGTAAAATGAATCATACTATTGCAGATTATTCATGAACGTGCTTCCGCTATAGCATTTCTCCACCGCGATTATTAATTGTAGTACCCTGTCTCTAGACGCTAGTTATCAACAGTGAAGGTCCATGGTTCTGATTGGTCTATAATAATCTATTCAAATAGCCCGCACATAAGTGTGAGACAATCTGCAACTGTCAAATTGTGAGCCAATCTGCAAATAAATTAGTATCGTTAGATTCATCAAAATATCCTTTTTTCGGAAAGTGCTTGTCAAAAAACGGTCGCCATTTGAAAAATGATAGTTAGACACGAAAATGTAATCTTGCCAACTCGTCTTATTCATATCTATCATACTTGTCACTAAAACTTCGCGATTGTAATTTTCTGATATCACCTGAGGTTCTTAGATTAGTTTACTTCCGATCATGGCCACCTAGATGTAATTTCAAAAGTGACTCCGAAAGAATAGAGTAGGCATAAAAACTTTCGAAAATGTAACATTCTGATCTAGAATTGCCTCAGAAATCCAAGAATGTTATCATATACATGGTGTTCCATTTAAAAATTTTAAACCGGAGCGATTTCCGATGAAACCGGAAGTGACCGGGAAGTGAAAAATATGTGAGAATTCTCCTCTTCACATACCATTTACCTATACCAAATCTCATTTTGATACACCTAATGGTCTATAAGTTATGACTTTTGCCTAATAGATTCGTTGACACCCGGTATATGAAATCGAAAGTTATTTGATCGATGATTATATTCAAGAAATAAAAAATAGTTATTTAACCAACTAGTGTATTAATGGGGGCGATTAATGTTCGAGATCATTAATCGCCTTTTAATATACAAGTTGGTTACAAAATTTTTCCGTCGACTATATTTCTCATTTCACCTGCAATGAAGAAAACTTGGTTCGCGAATTCATCATTCATCTGGAAACTGCTAAGAATCACCCAGTAGCCTTGTCACTGACATTAGTGACATTTGACATTTGTCGAAATGATCAACATAGAAAATGAATTCCTTGTGTTAGAAAACAGGGATTAAAATCGTGTCAGAAACTTGGAACGGCTAACCCGTTAACGGAAAATCTTCAATGAAATTCATATTTTCGATTTAAATGCAGATTCCGTAAGTTATAGCATAAACAATGAATGCACGTGGTGTATGTTTGGTTGCCTATAAAACAATCGTGCATTAATAGACAAATCGTTCATTAATAGGGTTCATAAATGAACGATTTCATACACATTAAACTTAGTCGTTAATACGAGGTTAACGGAAAAAATAGTTTACTCGCCTATTGCCAACATTTCCTACTCTAAAAAAAAACACTTCACACACTTGTTACATGAACAACTAATTGTCGTAGATGCAGCAAGGTCGTCGCACGGCCAGCCTGAAGGCCTCCTACGAGGCCATCAACAGCGGCGGCGGTGGGCACGGCGGCGGCGGCCACGAGTACGGCATCGGCAGAGAATTGGCGGGCGCCGCGCAGACCGCCATCCAGGCCATCCAACAGGATCACGCCAACAACAAGAAGAAACAAAAGTGAGCCCGCATTCTCATTAGCGATTATCGATGTTTATGCATGCGTTACTCGTTTTTTGTTTGACTTTTTTCTCAATCTTTTGCCATCAAAAGTAGTTTTTTATTCGATTTTCCGAACAAGAAATTGTGTGGTAACGACAATGGGGATCTGAAAAGAAATATTCTCAGGTAGATTATTAACATCAAAAAATTGTTATATTTACAGGGTGTTTCGGATTTGAATGTACATACGATACCTGCAGATAGGGGACACTTTGATGATTCCAAATAACCCCCCATTGATGGGTCTACCGTCTTTTATAACTGAGGTCCAGGACGTTATTTTGATTTTGGCAAAATCTCATCTGGTCATAACTATTGAACCACTTTGTCTAATCCATCCATACTTGGTAGAAATATTCCACTAATATTACCTATTAAAATTTAATAAAAATGGGGATCAGAATCCAAGTCCGCCTTGAGAAAACATTCTCTTCTTCATTGATACATTTCATACAAATAATATATAAAGTATAATTAATTTTCTAGTAGGAATGACATGAATGATCAGACAGTAATTCCTGGTATAAGATAAGATAATGTTTACATTTACATTTACATTTTTACATTTGAATTCAATGTTTACATTTTACATTTGAAAATAGTGCATATTAATTCTGAAAATCCTCCTACTTAACAATATAAACCATAAGAAACATTGTTCATTAAGAACAATGACACCAGACAAAAAACAGTGCCCGATAAATCCTTGAAGGATTTGTGTGAGCACATTCCAATAATAAATTTTCATGTTTTAGGTACCATGTACAATTTATATTATTATTTTATTATTCCTAGCAATTTTTGAAGAATTCCGACGGATTTGAAAAAACAGAAAACTTCTTTATATACAAAAACAAAAAAGAGCGGGAAGAAATGATAAAGAGTGACCCACTTTTTACGGTCGCGCATCTGATTTGACAGATGTTTCATTGTTATTTTTTTAAATACTAAGCTCCATTTTGATGCATTTTTATTGAAATCCTTATTCAAAATCCAATTTTTTCAGAAAAAATAACAAGTCTTCAAGTCAAATTAGGTGAACTATCAAAAGATTCAATCATTTGGCAGAATATAACTTGTCTATCATTTTAGAAATTTTTGATAGCTCATTTTATTATTTACTATTAATCCATGAGCTGCGGTAAAATAGGCTGTACAAAAAAATCTGATATTCTGACAGTTCATAATCACTACTGTGATATTATTGGTAACGTTGAGATACTTGTTGGTGCTTGTATTCGGTTGTTACATTTCAAAGTGTTCATGGTTATGACATAGAGTCCGACCACGTTAACTTTGGGACAGCATGTGACGCAACGCATATGCATATTCAATGCATACGCGACCACGTGCTGTCCCAAAGTTATCGTGGTCGGACTCTGACACAGTAACTTTAAGGTTACCAATGATAAGGATTTAGAATTTTCTTGCACAGTCTACTTTACCGCAGCTTATGAATAAATTGTGATGAATAAAATAGGTCCTCGAAAATTACTAAAAGCATTGACAATTAATTTAATTTTATTTCATTTTTTCTATCGATAGTTCACCTGATTCGACTTTAATAAAGTTGAACTTTATTTGAACCTGATATTTTTCTCGTTCTAGAATCGAATTTTGAATTACGAATTCAATAAAAATGCCTCGAAATGGAACTGAATAACTATTTCAAAACATGATAGTAAATCATCTGTCGAATTGGATGCGCGCTCATAAAAAGTAGGTCACTCTATTCATTTCCTCCCGCTCTTTCCAAATATCGAAACAGATCTACAAAATGTTGCTATACATGTATGTATGAATAAATTATACAAAGTGGTTAAATAATTATTACCAGATCAAGACTTTGCCAAAATCAAGATTACGTCCTGTACCTCAGTTATAAAATACGGTAGACCCATCAATGGGGGTGATTTGAAACCATTAAAGTGCCTCTATCTGCAAGTATCGTATGCACATTTAAATCTGAACCACCCTGTATATACAGGGAAAATAGGAAAATCCGCATGCAATCGTGGAATATCATCACCATTCACCAGGAGCAGTTCTCATTGAATGTTTGGGCTGGAATTATTGGAGATTACCTAATTGGACCTTTTTTTTTACCAGGGAGATTAAGTGGACATAATTATCGCCGATTTCTTGAAGATAATTTGCCAATTCTGTTGGAAGATGTTCCTATTTTAATGCGAATTCGCATGTGGTTTATGCACGATGGTGCACCTGCTCATTTTAGTGCTCTGGCACGCGAAAATTTAAACCAAAACCATAATCGCTGGATAGGTCGTGGGGGAACAGAGTCATGGCCAGCTAGATACCCAGACTTAAACAGTCTTGATTATTTTCTTTGGGGACATCTTAATTCAGTGTACAGTCAACCAATTCAAACGGAGGAAGAATTGCAAAACCGCGTAATAGCTTCCTGTGAAGCCATAAGGAATACTCCAGGAATCTTCCAAAGAGTACGCGAGTCCATGAGAAGGAGGGCTGAAACGTGCATACTTGCAGGAGGCGGACATTTTGAACACTTAATTTGATTTTGGTATTTTTGTTCTTAATAGTTATGTTTTTAAAAATAAAAATGTAATTTCATGCGTACTCATTAGAAAACTTAAAAATAGTTACCATAAAATTATAAAAATATTGCTTAGATCTTTTGGTTACCACAATTGTGAAATTAAGACTAAGAGTAAAAATTCAAATAGGGACAAGCAAATGAATGCATTTTATTTTTTAACTCAAAAACCGTTCGCCGGACAAACAAATTCAAGAGACCATTTTTATGAGAAGACAGAGTATAATTACAAAAATTATATTTATTTGGAAAAAAGACTATGGCGTATCATTATTTTGATGAAAAATATGACAGGGTATGTTAACAGGGACGCCACTGATGGAAATTAAGAAATCCTTTATTATGGAAAAAATGTATTTCTATGCATACTCGGCATGTACCAAAATTGACGAAAAAAGCCAGAGATATTGGGGAATAACTGATTTTTCTGTTGAATTTCAACATCCTGTATCTCAGAAACGAAGCTGTTACGGCCGTATGTTCACATGAAAAATTTTTCTTAAAATCATCCAAGGATTATCGCCCTTCAGGATCAGCATTCAATTATGAAACACCCTGTATATACATATATATGTGAAGAAATACGGGAAAGTACTTTTCGCCACTTTACAGACAGGAAAAATAATTTGAATGAAATCGGTAATCAAAATTGATAGTGACATTGGGTGAACACAAAATGAAAATGTACACAAAATTGGTTCGGAAAAAAAAAATGTAGATTGTCTGAATTCCCAAAATTAGTTCTAAAAAAAATATTTTTTTTTACACGTTTCACGTTTTCACATGTTTTACACGGCAGGAAATGTAGATTGACTGCCTAGTCAAACGAATAAAAATTTCTTCATCGCGTCAAATATTTCTCAAATTCAGCGTCACCAATCAAGTTGCATGACACCCGACGTATGAATCAAAAACGCTGCACTGAGAACTCACCTTAATTCATTCTCTGAAGGAAATGGCACACCGGCGGCGGTGGCGGCAGCAGCAGCACCACCAGCACCTCCAACTCGTCCCTATCGGGGGCGACAGGGGCGGCCTCGGCGACGGGGGTGGCCTCAGGCACGACCGCCCCCGCCTCCCCTGCCCTCGATGCCGCCGCCCTTACGCCCGCCTCTGGAGCAGCCGCCGAAGTGACGGACGGCGAATGGACGTACGACCCGAACGAGCCGCGCTACTGTCTCTGCAACCAGGTGTCCTACGGGGATATGGTAGCTTGCGATAACGAGGACGTAAGTGGTTAAAGAACAACTGTAAAAAACTGCTCTTTCCCAATATATTCCCTATTGGGGAAGTGAATGATTTTTCGGAATTTGCGAGACACCGTTCAATAGTAATTTTCCTAATAAGTGCAGAAAGTGATACTTTTCCGCACGCGAATGTCGTTGACCCGAACGACGCGAAGCGCATTAGTTAGGAACTAGTAATTTTCCTAACAAGTGCGGAAAGTGATTCTTTCCCGCACGCAACTGCCGTTGACACGAACGACGCGAAGCGGAGTTCGGGCAAGCAGTCAAGTGCGGGAAAGACACTTTCCGCATGAGTTAGGAACAATATTTTTCCTACAAGCGTAGGAAATTGATTGATTTGTTCAATTAATTATTCATTCATATAAAAACAACTAACAAGAGAAATATATTCTCTATCTACTGATTATTAGTAATAGCTATTGTGAACGTACAGTTTGACGCATTATGTATAGGTTCATTGCGGAAGCTAGCAGGCCCATAAGGTGTTTGGTCTCTAGGTTTCAGACACGTCTAGGAAATGAACCAAAAATACTTCTTCTTTATACGGTATTTTCATTTCTTTATTGTTGCACCATTCAATGAAACGCGTGTATAGCTTCTCATACCTTTCTTAAGACTTCGTTGGCAATAACGCATCTGTATCGCATCCCTATAGCTGAAAGTTTTTGATCACATTGTGCAATTCCACTGAATCGAAGATGACAGTAATGCTGTGTCTGTCACTTCAACAATTCCAAACTCATTTGAGGTTAACAATAATCGTTTCCCATCAGATCAATCCAAATTTATAGGGGGATTTTCATAATAATTAATTTTAATTTTTCAATATTTCTTGAGTTTCACAATAAATACACTCAGTTCCAAAAAAAAATGACGCATTTGATATTTGACCTATCTTCTTAAATGAAAAAAACATAAAATAGTAGGCCGATTTTTATTTTTTTTATTTGTTGGTAGGTAATGCATTTGTTAAAAAAAAATAATAAAGAGGTGAAAACTTTTTCGAAGCCTCCTTGGTGGTGATGGAATAACTTGAACCATGATTTATTCCTAATTTTTTACTCAGCCTGTGTGTTAATGGCAGAGAAAGTGCTTACACCCTATACGAAAGAGGCTTCTTTTGCGAGCATTTTGTTTTTTTATTCATTGATTTTCCGAATTACAGCTTTTTTACTGATACCTCACGCTTATCCCACAAATTAAATTTATTGAAGGATCAGAGTAGTCAAAATTGATTGGGTTGTACTCTGGTAGGATCACATTATCTTAAGAAAAACAAATGCCGTTGCCATAGCAACTAATTTGTTGTATGCCTCCATATTTGACCATTTGTCTTTGTGTCATTAATTAAGTGTTTTGTTTTATTGACCAAAATTACAGAAAATGCCTCAAATAAATCCTGAACAAGTAGCAAGATTAGTTGCGTTAGTAAACGATGGGCGTAGTAAACGTTACGCCGCTTGTGCAGTGGGAGTTCATGAAGCAACTGCTCGTAGAGCAATCCGCAAGTACGAACAAACAGGAAGAACCGCTCGGAGGGTCGGTTCTGGTCGCCCCCGAAAAACTGCTCCAAGCGATGATCGCTTCTTGGCATTGCGGATTTTACGGAATCGATCAAATACTGCGGTAAATGTTCAGCAAAATCTTCGCCAAATTCGTGATGTTGCAGTAAGTAAGCAGACGGTATGTAGACTTCTAAAAGAAGTTAATTTAAAAGCTAGGAGACCTGCAAAAGGTCCCAAATTATTGCCCGAACATCGTGCTGCTAGAAGAAATTTAGTTGAAAATTATGGACAGTGGAATATTCCTGAATGCTCGAATGTCTTGTTAACGGATGAGTCAAGGTTTTGCCTCAACATGGTGGATGGAAGAAAAAGAGTCTGGAGAAGAACTGGTGAACGGTTTAATCAAAATTTAATAACAGAATGCGAAAGTTTTAATGGTGGGTCCGTTATGGTGTGGGGAGGGATTTCAATGAATGGAAAGACACCCCTTCATGTTTTTCCGGTGAGACAGTCAATGAATGCCAAAATTTATATTGACATTTCAGAGCAGTATGTCTTACCTTATGCAGAGTTAGTGGGCAATAATTGTATATTGATGCAGGATAATGCCCGACCACACACCGCAGCAATAGTGCGAAACTTCTTAGAAGCTACTGGCATTACCACATTACAATGGCCTGCGAGAAGCCTTGATGTGAATCCTATAGAACATTTGTGGGATGAATTAGGGAGAAGGGTAAGTTCTCGCGAGAGGTCTCCGGAAAGTCTCGCAGAAATGGCAGATGCATTAGTGGAGGAATGGGATCGTATACCAATGGAAACGATAAGCAACTTAATTTTCAGTATGCCTCGTAGATTAGAAGTTCTTAGAGTTGCTAGAGGAGGAAATACACGGTATTGAGCAGTCATCCCAATTAATAATTTTGTGTTTAATAAAAATGTTTTTCAAAATTATTGGTATCAGTTTATTTCATTAGAAAATTATTTCTCAATGAATTCAGAAAGTTGGTAATCTGCAAGGATTCAGCAAAAAAGCTGTAATTCGGAAAATTTTAGAGATAAATCAATGAATAAAACAACAAAATGCTCGCAAAAGAAGCCTATTCCGAATAGGGTTCAAGCACTTTCTATGCCATTACTCAATTAACACACAGGGTGAGTCAAAAATTCAGAATAAATCATGGTTCGAGTTTTCCATCACCATCAAGGAGGCTTTGAAAAAATGTTTACCTCTTTATTTTTCATGTAACAAATGCATTACCTACCAACAAAAAAAAAATTTATTCTTTATTCAAGAAGATAGGTCAAATATCAAGTGCGTTACTTTTTTTGGAACTGAGTGTAGTACGATTTGATGGATGATTCTGAACATACATACTTAATACTGCCACACACATACTCAAACTCTCATATTCCATCTTCTACCACTCATATCATGCCATATAATCATATCTTTGTTTTTCCCGCACTAGTGTGTAATTCCACTGAATCGAAAATGACAGTAACGCTCTGTCTGTCACACGAGAATTACACTAACTAATTTGTGTTTTGATCAATATGACAACAACTGTTTCCCACATCAGATTATTTAAAAGCTATAGGAAGATTTATATTGCAATTATTATTTCTCAATATTTCTTCATTTCCACAATAAATAGTGCAATTTGATGGATGATTCCGCCCAAACTTACTAAATACTGCAACAAAACAACCTAAAATTTTCATTTTGTGTCACCCACCACTCATATTTTGCGAGAATATTATATAACTGTTGTCGAAATTTTGCGCACTTATGTCACTGGAATGTTGGCCAAATGTCAATTCACTTATTCATCATCTCATTCTATTTCAACCATAGCTAACTTGGACCAAATTTAATATTTAATTTTGCTGATATTTCGTCAAGCCCTCGATAGAATATATGAAAAGTATATATCTTCGAAATCAGGAAAGATAGCTCTTTCGAAATATGCGATAATATACAGGGGGTTCCATTTGAAAAAAAAATTTTTTTTCACGAACCCTGTATATGAAATGATAAAATCAAGCAGATAACACATTTTCTAGAAGGAAATGACATCTCATTCAAATAACTTTTTCCAAATTTCAAATATCTTTTTTCGTTTTTGAGATATTAGCTGTTGAAGTCGAGAAATCCATAGTCAATCACCCTGTACCTACATTTAGCAAGCAATATTCTCGATATGGGTTGCAAAAGGTAGGTAAATACGTTAAATCGTTGATGTCTGCCGGGAATTTTTAGAATAAATATTATTCACCTCCCCGCTAACGAATTTATTGCAGTTGAAGTCTCCACACTCTATATTTTGTGTGCCTGAAGAGTTCAATATTTCCATATCAAAATACTGTTTCATTTCTTTACGGACAATTATGAAAAAAGTACACCTTTTTTCACTGTTGTTGCTAGGCGATAGCGATAGAATGATGACGATGAACTACTACTGTTACTAAAACTTTCCATGAAACCATTCATTTTGCTTGGAATCGTAACCTTCAATGTCATGTGAAAATAAATCAGTAAAAAGTCGACTTTAACTATAAAAGCGGCATATTTGAGACTCTACCAATAAAGTTCCTTTTTTGTTAAGAGGTCCTTTAAAAATGTATTATGGAATCGGATGCGCCACATAAATCAAACTTTTCAAATGAAAGAGAACTGTAAGTTGATTATGGCACCAGCTGTAAAAAGATTTTCTTCTCATTTGTAGTGTTATCAAAATAAAATAAACATTTTCTAACGTTGGGACCCTGAAGACAAGAACAAAAAAGTAAATGAGAAGATGAATCAGATATCTCTAGAAAAAATTGTAGACCTTCACCTACTTCATCATGTGAAATTTTGTAAAATACTTTGCGAAATGAACACGCGCCACTGTTGAATTTATTCGGCACTGTGAACGTCACAAAAACGAAAATAGTGCGGTCAGATATTTGTCACTGTCAGATATAAAGATCATGATTGGTTTCAGGAACTGAAAACGGTATTGAAATTGGTTGTGTCCTTCCAAAGTTGTGCATATTTGAATATGAGTGATATTATGCATTGTTACGTTTCAATTGTTGAGCAGTTCAGTTGACACGCTACGGTAACTTTGAACAATGTTGTGTGACAGAACAGGATCAATTTCATCAGTCTTTGAAATTTGGTATAGGCTGTTTCTGATGTGATGGTTTCTTTTGATGAGATCTAAATCCTGCATTTCACTAGATTTCAATCATGATACATTAATAAGGACAGATATGATATCGCGCAGGAGTGGGCGGGGCTAATTTCAGCCAGCTGACGTCACGTTGTGAGTAGAATGCCATGTTCAACCATTGTGGACGGTTAGAAATTGTTGTTTACAAAAGTTTTGAGCCATGTTTTTGTTGTATTGCGGTACCTTTCAGTGAGTTTTCTTGTTTGAAATGTGCTGTCTTTGGATGTGGTGTCGACAATCAGGCGAAAGGATTTTCGTCTGACACGAAGTTCTTCAGCTTTCCTAAAGACAAAGTGTTGGAAGGTAGATGAAAACATCTTTGCAAACGGAGTGACAAGTTCAAAAACGTGAATAAGGATAGTTTTTTCATTTCAAGAAATTACCTGAAAAAATTAGTGAAGATGAGTTCTCATGTAATTTGTGATGAAAAAGCAAAACTATTATTCTCTCGTTCTCGAATGTTTTTCAGGATGAGGGAATTACATCGTAAATTGCATGATGCTACTGTTTCCAAAAAAAGAAATTTTTCAAAAATAATAAAATGGATTATTCAATATTCACAGCGTTTTATTTGCCATGATAAAATATGAAATGAATACCTACAGTACACACAGTGTGACCCACCTAAGACCGGAGCTCCCCCATAAAATCTACAGTTTTTAACTGATCAATTTTTTTTTTCATTTCAGCGGAAAGGATGTCAAAAGATCTACGTTTACACATATTTGAAAAATAAAATTCCGATTTTCAGGGCATACTATAATTTTTTTTATGTAGAAAATTGCAAAATATCATTAGCGATTTTTTTTCATGAAGTTTCGACTTCACCACTAGATTCAGCATCCTTCAATTAGGTCAACTGCGAAATTTCATTGAAAAATTTTTATTGGCCATAAAGTCATAAACAGCATTAATTTTGTTAACATCCCATTTTTTATGAATATTGTAGACAACTTCTGAGATATGGCAACATGGTCAACACAAATGTAGGAATTAAAAAAGGATTCTGGTGAATATTTGAATTTCGAGCACAAATTCCTCTCGATTTATAACATCTAGAATTGAAAATATTCGAAATCTATGTCGAAAAACCAGCTTTTCTCATGATAGTTATATCAACCAAAGATTTTTCAATGAAATTTCGCAGTTGACCTAATTGAAGGATGCTGTCTCTAGTGGTGAAGTCGAAATTTCGTGAAAAATATCGCTAATAATGTTTTACAACTTTTGTTGATTAAAAAATCATAAAAATGTCTGCCTTGAAAATGTGAACTATATTTTGAAAATTTCCACCTGAGGGAAAGGTTTAAGCCCCAAAGCCTTCACTTCCTCCCTGGCTAGGCCAGTGTTCAGTAGGTACTATTTTCATTTTTCGATTCTGTAAAAGTATAATCTTGAACTTTTTTATTCAAATAACCTATTTTGTTCGACATTTGGAATACATTGGAGAGATGGAAAATATAATCAGACACCCTGTAATTACTTTTTTTAATTGAAAATGTTGTTTCTGACACAAACAAGAACTTTAAAACCATCCGAATATTAAATATTTCAATGGTCCACATGCTCTTATATTGAAGCGCGCCACAACTAACTCACAAGGTGACGTCATGCGCGAGTGGGACGAATTTGGAACCGCTTTTTTTTATCGCTTGGAGCGCACGAGAGGGAATCTCTATAATGCTCATAATATAATATCATATCTGTCCTATTCATTGTATCATGGATTTCAATCAATCAATCAACTTTATTATTCCCAAGATACAACATTTTTTTATGCAAGAAATCTTTTTTTTTTTAGTTCAACTGAAAATTATTCTTAATTCACTCAGCTGTTAGGTACCCAATGGAAAACTATAGTAGTTATACGAGAAAACTATAAAAATGAGATAAGATGTCAATATTACATGAGTAGATGTTTCTTGAATTCCTTTTTAAGTTTTTCAATCCTATTAATCAGCTTCAAGTTATTTGGTAGTGAATTGTATTGTGTCTTTCCATTGTGATAGATCGATTTTTTACTAATATCTAACTTAATTTTCTTGACAGAAAATTGATCTGCTTGTCCAGTTGTATGGTTATGGTGATTACTATCAATTTGGATAACCAAATTTGAATGCTTTTGACAATGTTTAACTGAATGAATGAACGATTTCAATTCGAATTTCTGTAAAGGTTCATAATAGGTTCCAAATAATTTAGTCTGTATTCCCGATAGAAAATAAGCGTACGTCACCTATCGGAGATCTTGAAAGCTGTCAAAGCGGCCTGTTTACTTTGTTTTCATTGGTTCATATTTGTTTTTTGTTTGTGCTTATTGGTCACATCATTACAAACCGCTCAGAGGTGTTCAAATCGTTGTCGTCAGGTGGGGCAACGTGTTATTTTCTATCGCAAATATACATTTGATAATTTTATTTTGAAGACTTTTGAGAGGCTTCATAATTGATAGTTTTGTTGCACCCCATACACAAATCAAATATTAAAATTAAGAATAGATCAAAGAATGACATGAGTAAATTAAAAATGTTTTATGTTGCAGTGTCCGTCAGAATGGTTCCATTACCCTTGCGTGGGCATCACCGCGCCCCCCAAAGGAAAATGGTTCTGCCCCCAATGCACGGCGACCATGAAACGTAGAAAAGGAAGGAACAATTGATAGTACGAGTGTGTTCGCGTTATTTATTCGTCTTCATAATGGCATTAACAGTGAAGTTATTTATTTACCATTGACGAAAAAATGTTTATTGGCTAGCAAGCAGGCGATACAATAGACAGTTTTTCCCGGAGGTGCCCATTACATTTTTTCGTTGACCTCGAAAACTTATATTCACACACCACGGTCTTATTCACACGAAAATTCTATCGGATTTCGTAAATGGTTAATTTGACAAACAGTAAATGACAGTTGACAGCTATCAACTCAAATGCTGCTCTCGCACCGTATCATAGTGACCACAGCGGACGCAAAGTTAGTGTCTGCGGACGAGAAGTATTTGTCTTCAAAAATTGGTAGATTTTTCATTTGTTGAACGACAAGTGATACTATTTTTCCTAAATATTCGGCGATTGTTACGCCAACT
This sequence comes from Phaedon cochleariae, assembly GCA_918026855.4. NCBI lineage: Eukaryota > Metazoa > Arthropoda > Insecta > Coleoptera > Chrysomelidae > Phaedon > Phaedon cochleariae. Next base: position 57,067,609 of record OU896713.1, on the reverse strand, counting down.
TTTGCCTTAGAATTACGAGAATGACATTGTTTATCAAATCTTTGAAGCCGCAGGCAAAAAGTTTTGGGACAATGTCATAAGCGAAATTAAAGCAGCAAGCTGGAGCATGTCAATCGACAGATATTTCCAGGAAAAATTGTATCACGAGTTGTACTCGTATGACTATTTCATGATTGAAGCAGACAATAAACGAGCGCCTCGCGGGAGTTGCGCACACTGCATTCATCATTCTGGCTTCCAACATAATTGACGTTTTAATTGTTGAAAGCTTTATCGCTGAAAAACGGGGTTGGTTGGTCACGTGTGGGTTAATTCGGCTTCTTTATTGATAGATCAAGTCCGGTAATTTTTCGAAACGAGGGATATATCGATGTAATACAGGAAGAACCCTGAAAATGGTTGATTCTGATTGGTCCCCAAGAACAAGAGTGTAATAGTTATCCGTAAATTAGTATGTAAAATGTAATTTCTTGTAGAGGTCGACGAAAAATTCATTTTTTTGTATTCCAGCAGGGTCTGAAAATATTAAAATTCGGTATCAATAGCTACATCGCTGCTTAATTTTGTGTATGTTGTTTGAGTTTGACACCAGACATTCTCAATTTTGAGAACAAAAAAACATGGAATGAAATTCCTTTGAGAATTTTGAAAATTTTGTGGGTCTGTCACAAACATTGGACCCCGCACTTTTTCTATATAAAAATGGCGTTCTGTCGAATTCTCTGAATTTCTGGTATATTATAGAACTCGACCTAATGATCAAATATGCCGAGTCCCAATCCGATCCTATGACTAGTTTTTCATGGTACCTATTGAATATAATGAAAGTGATTAACCACTCAGATTGGATACCTGCTGCTAGGAAACGAAAATATTACTTGTAGAAAATATTACTGTTACTGAGATATTTCCATTAGAGACTTGAAGGAATAACAAAATATACAGTCAACAAAACTGGCCAATGAAAGGGGGCTTTTTCTTATTATTTGAGAGTCTTCATGGTTTGGTGAAAGTACTGATGTACAATGTACTAGGTTTTTTCAAAAGTTTTTAATTTGATTTGTAAGAATGCCAAAAATCATTTGAATTCAATTGGTCCGGAAAATGACTATTTCACAAATGGTTGTATTGTGCTTTAGTGGATGAAAAACTTGAATATCATGTTGGGAATTTTACAAGATAATGGAAAATCAGAGGATTTCTCAGTAGTTCTGTCGTTATTACTCAATCTAGAGTTCCTAAATGTGCTTGACACTGCTGTTTTGACATTTTTTGTATATTGGAGTACGGACACTAGACAAGCAGTGACAATCAAACATAAACACAACCGACTTTGAAGCAAATCATATGTTTTGCCAGACAAGGACAAGAATATGTTTTTCGCTTAGATGAAGGATCCTCGCATCTTCCGTCTTCCACAAGTCCTGGGAAGAGTACATCCATATATCTTTCTCTGTCTTTGATTTTTGTATGAGAGTGCATAGCGTCTCCTCAGGTGGGTAAAATGGTACGATAAATTGATTAGAAAATTATTTCTTCCCGAAATATTGAATGATAAGGCTGAATAAGGACTTCAATGGAGGTCGATATCAAGTTAGTAGGTACATAATATATATCAACATATGTGTAGGTATATATATTAGTTCAATTGAATATTTATTTATCACAAGAGTTCAGAATGGGTTAAAAACTGATACATTTCAAGAAACATGCTTTTATTTAGTGTGAAACAATTTCACTTGTACAAGGGTGGTAGGTAATGAGAGTAATTAATAAATAAACAAAGAGCAAGATATAAATGGACTTCAGCGCTCGACTCACTATAGATCGCCGTTCACATTGCTAAAGGGGATTGTTGATTGAACTCGACCATCGGAAGATCATTTTCAATACCTAACATAAATGGTGCTCTTCTTTTGTGCTCTGATAATATCTTGCTCGTATCTTGGTACCGTAAGCAGGGGTTACTTTGCATACGTTTTCGTGCATTTCTTATCATAACTTTTTTATTTATCGACACAATGGAGCTTGTAGAAACTATATGATATTTTCATGTTTCTGCTACAGGCTGGTTCAATCAAAATGTCAAAAATCGACTGGGAAATATATATATTTTTTTGTTGAAAATTTGGCAAAGTCACCAAACGAAAAGGTTTACTTTGCTAACAGTCAAGAAACCCACTATCAAGTAAAGTACACTCCCCATATTGGTGACTTTGCCACCATTATATGGTTTTAAGAATATCCCAAACATTAAGAAATATCAGAGTGGACATATGGAAAGTGTTCACACAGGAAATGGCTGAATAATCGTTGGGCTAACATATAAAACTGTAAAACAAAGCTTTTATTCTTGTAAAATTAGAAACAAATACTTTCAATATATCAGAATGTAATTATGAGAACTTATAGAGAATAGTCATTCAGTTCTGCTCTGAAATAATGGAAACCACGATGTGTTTCTGGAGGAGGCAATATCTTCATGATATCCATTTCTGGAACTAAGGAAATATCTTCAACTGATGGAAAGACGAATCCTTTATTCTGTCTCCTCAAGAAAGTGATGTTGAATTCATTATCTACGACACTCAAAACTTTTCCGATGAAATGTCGTACACTCTTCTTTGTGGGGAAGGCTACCACCACAAAATCTCCAGATCGCGCCGTTCTTGTTTCTAATGTTTGTTCGTCATTTTCCTCTTCCATTATATTTTCATTTTCTTTGGTTTGGTAAACATCCTCATTCTCCTTATCACTCTCAGGTTCTTCTTCATTCTCCATTGCAATCTCCACATCTGACTCATCATTATTGGGGAGTTCAAAATCTTCTGCAGACACAGACTTTCCAGGTGCAACTCTGACCATTTTCTTCCTTCCTCTTTGTGCTGTGTTCGTAGAAGGCGAGCGAATCTCCTTCAAATAATCAAGTAATGTGCCACTAATGGATTCATGAACGTTTTCTGGCAGTCTTTGATTCGGCAATTTTTTCAAAACCTCATTTCGGTTCAGAGGCAATATCCCACAAGCACGAAAAGCACTTTTGATGTTCTTTTCATCTGTATATTTCAAATTGTTTACCAATTTTTTCAGCAAATGAGGGAAAGTGGATTTGTTCACTGCTTTTTCCCTAGGGTTTCTCAACTTATAATCTGTTAGGATTTTCCTCCACTGTTTCTTCAGAGGGCCATAATACCCGACAGCTAATGGCTGACACAGATGCGTGAAATTTGCTGACAGAAAAACAAATCTAATGCGGTATTTTTGGCAGCTCTGAATGATATTCAAACTCAGGTGCGACGAAAGGTTGTCTCCTATTACCAGTTTTGGGCCATCTTTTTTCGAAGCCCATGGTATAACGACAGTAGCGAACCAGTCTTCAAAAGAATATGTATCGAACCATCCTGATTTTGTTCGGTTATAACGTGTGCCTGGTGGTCCTCCCAATGTCCACTGATCGTATATCCTTTCAGCCTTGTACACGACATAAGGCGGCAAAGTTTCACAATCGCCTGTTATTGCGAACATGATGGAAATCGAAGATTTCGTTGCGTTCAGAAGCCTTTCTGGGTATTTAGTGCCCCTTCTGAACACGCATTTTTTCGTGCCAGGATCATCAGAAAGATTAGTTTCATCATAGTTCATGACATTAGCGGCAGGTATCCCATCCATGCTCCTTTCAAGATTATCAAAATATCTCACGAATTCTTCTTCAGTTTTTTCAGCCCTGACGGATTTGATATTTTGACAACTTCTTTGAGTGAGTTTGTCTCCGTTTCGGTCCAAGAAGTTTAGAACCCATTCTCGTCCAGGAAAATTATCCTGCAACAGTGGAATTCTTTTTCCAGAACGGTCCAAGTACCTTTTGACTACGTGCCTTACATCAAGGCACGACAGAGGGCTTCCAAACTCAGATGACGCTAGCAGCACATCTACGATGTGTCTTTCTTCCATTTCGGATAAAATGGTGAGCCCTCCTACTTTGCCAGTGTGTTTTTGATTAATTTTATTCCATAACGTCCTATATGGAATGGAATACAATCGTTCGCCATCTTTCATTGATATTTCTCCTGCTCTTATTCTGTTAATAGCAGTTGATAGGGTTTCTTCCGAGTAATTTTTATATTGGCGACTGCCTAGTGTTCTCTTGTACTTGCGCGGCATCCTGAATTCTGTAAATAAAAAACACATGGCTCGATGGCAAAGTCACCCCGAAAATTTTACAGATTCGAACAAAAAATTATACATTTTCAATGAATCTACAAAAGCGAACCAAAATTTGTCAACATCTTCCCAAATATATGTACTATACCCCATATATGCTCAAATAACACCACAACATCAGGTTATTCCTACCCAGCCCTTAGCATTTAACTTATAATAATTTGGCTCCAAATACTCACCTGCCTAAACCATCAGACACAAAAGATCGCAACAAAATGGCGCACGGAATCTAGCTACATGTGTTTGTATACTATGCTGTGATAACTTCCTATATTCACCGCTAGAGTTCTATTGCCAACTTGAATGTTAAAAAATATAAACTGTTTTTATGCAAAGTCACCTTCGATAGCAAAGTAACCCCTGCTTACGGTACCCAAGAAGTGGTTCAAAATCCACTAGGAGCTATGTAGTCGTCTAGCGTTTCTCAACTACGCATGAACATGCACATTTAGACTTGAGATTTCAACTCTGAAGAAGCGATAAACGAACAAAATATTTAACTCTTTGATATAGATACATGAATATCTGGTACATCAGAGTTCCACAAAGTGACTATATGTTTTCACAAAATTATTATATCCGTATACGAAGATGATCTAAAAAATTCTTGGTTGAACAGGGATGTGAAATCAGTTTGAGTCAGTCAATTCAGGAAGTTGCTGCTATTTCATCATCAGATTATCGAGCATTATCTCTATGGTGGCTATTGTGATCTCTGCTCCATAATTCCCTCACAAGCAATAAAACCAGAGTCTAAATTGGAATAAGGTTCTTTTCGATACCCGCTCAGTTAATAAATTGTGGGTTCGGTTCTTTCTCTCAATACGATCCTATTCTTCAACTTCCTACCAAGAAATTTAAATACCTTGCAAATTTCGTGGCCTGAACCTATATTCCATGCCATGCCAGCTGCATCATATTCTGTTTCCATATTTGTAGAATTACGTTTTCCGATGGAAATTCGAATAGAGTGAATTGATTTCTCGTGTTGTCACAGTTGGAAACTTCACAAACTTGCAACTTTCTCCTAATTCTCTCAATTTGTCAAACCTTTGAAATTTGTGTCATGTACGTCCGTGTATTGTCAGTTCCCGCTTATGCCATCAATTTATTTGCGGTTATGTCTGATTGTCAGTGCTTGTCATAGTGTCCGTACTCTGATATACAAAAAACGTCAAAATCAGCAGTGTCAAGTACATTTAGGAACTCTAACTCAATCTTCAATCACAACAGCAAAAGTTATAGTGCAGATAGGTAAACATAATTTATTTTTGAATGCTGTATTTTTATATTTTCAGACGAAAGGAATGCCCATACAAGGCGTTTTGTTGATATTTGGACATACACTCATTGGATAATGTTTGACTGTAAAATGTATCTTTTCAATGAGGTAACTTTTTTTGAAGCTGAGGTATACCCCTATAAACAATGTGTTCATTCTAAAACGATATAGAGTAGGTTCTTATCTCGTTGGATGGGGTTATTTTACAAGTATTTCGGACAAAATCTCACAATTTCAGAAGATTATCTGACATTTCACTGTTGCCTATAGATACAACGATTTTTGCAATATTCAAAAATGTATACAAGGTTAATTTCAGTACGGAAGCGGTCGGATTTCCCGAAATTAAATAGTTGATCAGATTTCTCAAAAGTTGCATACTATTGCCACATGTTCAGTTTTTTTTTCGGACTTCTCATTGATTTCTTCATTTAAAATAAGATTCCTTGAGGCGTTCCAACGCTACAGTTTGAATAAAAAAGTTGATGTAAATTTTGAAAACTCGGAAAAGTTTCACCTACCTTGTATAATATATTCCGTTTAAATAACCTGATTTTATATTGTAACAGGGTGTATTATATGTAATGTGACTGAAAAAAAATAAAACCCTAAAAAATGGTGATAAAATTTTATGAAAATGACAAAAAAAGTGGGTAATCCAAAGATGGATAACCGTGCATATTGAATGTATTACGCTTAATAAATCCTTTCTGAGGTCTAGTTTTTACAAGTCGATAAGTAGTTTTCAAAGACATCAAGTATACTAGTTGTGTGATTTTATTTATTGCAACGTGTAATAAGTTGAACAAAAAATAGAGTAGAACCGAGACTATCTTTACTTTCTTCAACTCCTGACATATTAATTTTATTTTAATGGACTTGGGTATGGGCACCACTATTTTTTTCACATGTCTGAAGAAAAGAAGAAAAAACGAGTACTACTCAATCTACTTATATACCTTTAAAAAATTTGACCGTTGATGGCTCTCAATGCTACACCGTCCTTATCCCGCATTTGACCTTTGCATTGTGGTATTGTTAGATATTTAGGTTTTATGAAGCCTATCAGCGAGCATGAAAATATCGGATACCTACGTATAACGGAATGTTGAAGAACGAAAAATACACTCAGTTCCAGAAAAAGTGACGCACTTTGATACTTGACCTATCTTCTTGAAAAAAAAAACAAAGAATAGTAGGTCGATTTTCATTTTTTTTATTTGTTTGTAGGTAATGCATTTGTCTTAAAAAAAAATGAAGAGGTGAAATTTTTTTCGAAGCCTCCTTGATGGTGGTGGAATAACTCGAACCAAGAATTATTCTTAATTTTTTACTCACCCTGTGTGTTAATTGAGTAATGGTATACAAAGTGCTTACACCCTATACGAAAGAGGCTTCTTTTGCGAGCATTGTGTTTTTTTATTCATTGACTTATTATTTTTAAAATTTTCCGAATTACAGCTTTTTTGCTGATACCTCACGCTTCTTTCACAAATAAAATTTATTGAAGGATCAGAGTACTCAGAATTGATTGGGTTGTACTCTGGTAGGATCACATTGTCTTTAAAAAAACGAATGCCGTTGCTATAGCAACTAATTTGTTGTATGCCTCCATATTTGACCATTTGTCGTTGTGTCATTAATCAAGTGTCTTGTTTAATTGACTAAAATTACATAAAATGCCTCAAATAAATCCTTACCAAGTAGCAAGATTAGTTGCGTTAGTAAACGATGGGCGTAGTAAACGTTACGCCGCTCGTGCAGTGGAAGCTCATGAAGCAACTGCTCGTAGAGCAATCCGCAAGTACGAACAAACAGGGAGCACCGCTCGGAGGGTCGGTTCTGGTCGCCCCCGTAAAACTTCTCCAAGAGATGATCGCCTCCTGAGATTGCGGATTTTACGGAATCGATCAAATACTGCGGTAAATGTTCAGCAATAAGATCTTCGCCAAATTCGTGATGTTGCAGTATGTAAACGTCTAAAAGAAGTTAATTTGAAAGCTAGGAGACCTGCAAAAGGTCCCAAATTATTGCCTGAACATCGTGCTGCTAGAAAAAATTTTGTTGAAAATAATGGACAGTGGAATATTCCTGAATGGTCGAATGTCTTGTTTACGGATGAGTCAAGGTTTTGCCTTAACATGGTGGCTGGAAGAAAAATAGTGTGGAGAAGAACTGGTGAACGGTTTAATCAAAATTTAATAACATAATGCGAAAGTTTCAATGGTGGGTCCGTTATATATGGTGTGGGGAGGGATTTCAATGAATGGAAAGACACCCCTTCATGTTTTTCCGGTGAGGCAGTCGATGAATGCCCAAATTCACATTGACATTTTAGAGCAGTATGTCTTACCTTATGCAGAGTTAGTGGGCAATAATTTCATATTGATGAAACACGTCAACTACGTTTTCGAGGGGGACATCGTCCTACAATATTTTCAGCCCTGCGGCGTTGCCGCTGCTAACGAAAAGAAGCAACAACTTTGTTATTTCAAATATGGAACACCTTGTATTTCATTGCATTTTTAGATTCTCCCCGAAGAGCTGATTTCATCAATGCATCACACTTGGGGTCTAGCTGTAATGGTTTCAGGGATATAAAGTGTTCAAAATCGAGATTTTTCAACTTTGACATTTTTTGTGTCGAAACTATTCATTATTGGTCGAAACGGCTCTCATGTTCCTATCTCAACTTGTGATTTACTATTTACTGACATTTAACTGGAACAGATACAGGGTGATCAGAATTCTGAATCTTGAACCACCCTGTATTTGTTTCAAATAAATGTCAGTAGATAGTAAATCACAAGTTGAGATAGGGACATGAGAGCCGTTTTGACCAATAATGAATAGTTTCGACACAAAAAAATGTTAAAGTTGAAAAATCTCGATTTTGAACACTTTATATCCCTGAAACCATTACAGCTAGACCCTAAGTGTGATGCATTGATGAAATCAGCTCTTCGGGGAGAATCTAAAAATGCAATAAAATACAAAAGGTGTTCTATTTGAAATAACAAAGTTGTTGCTTCTTTTCTTTAGAAGCGGCAACGCCGCAGGGCTGAAAATATTTTAGAAAGATGTCCCCCTCGAAAATGTAGTTGACCTGTTTCAGTTTTTTTGATAATCCGGTTTTGGCGACCTACAGAGCCTCTGTTTCGTTTTCAAAGGCCCACTCTGTATTAAGCTAGGTCAAGGCATTGAAGAAAAAATCTACCTTGGCACTCGACAGATCTCCAACATTGCGAAATCCACCGCAGAAAGGTATTGGCATCGATATTCAAAGACAATAAGGAAGACACTTTTCCTCTCATTTCCGGCACCATAATATCTTTACCTGTTAGTACTTCTGCCGTTTTCACCTTTCAACTGCCAGAACGACGAGATACTAATATCGACAATCGATTTAGCACCATTTCACCTGTGGTGTCACCTTTTCACTTTTTTTACTGAATAATTTTGGTCAACAAGGAAGGAATTTCATGAAAAAACCTATAGGCTTATTGGGATGGAAGTTCCCAAAAATGTTGGCTCTTTCCATAATAAAAAAATCACCGTCAATATGTGAGTATGTATATTTTGTCATTTATAAGGGCCAAAGCATTGGAGAAAAAATCCACCTTGGCACTCGACAGATCTCCAACTTCGCGAAATCCACCGCAGAAAAGTATTGACATCGATATTCGAAGGCAAGCAGGACACATTTTCTGTTATTTCCGGCACCATAATATTCCAAGCCGTTAGTACACTTGCCGTTTACGCCTTACAACCGCCAGAACGACGAGATACCAAAATCTACAATCGATATAGCACCATTGCACCTGTGGTTTCACCTTCTCACTTTTTCTTGCTAAACTCTGCTTTATCAGAAACGAACGAGGGAGAAATGTTGACAACATGAATATGGACTTGGAAAAAATTTATTCTCGAATGGGGATCCAATAACTTGGTAAATCAGCAATAACCTTTCTTGCATGGGAAAATAACGTGAGATCAATTGCTAAAAGTGCATCCCAAAAACTTGGTTTTCTGTTTCGGGCCAGGAGCTATGTTTCACTTCCATCAGTCAGCTGATTATGATCTATATTAAGGCACCATACGATCCGACCTGTCCTGGAATACTCTGTTTCCATGTTTGGATTGCAGCACCCAAACATACCCTGAAACTGTTGGATTCTGTTCAAAAAAGGGCGATTCGAAACAATTTTGGCCAACAAAGAAATGAATTACATGAAGAAACCTATTGCCTTAATTTAATATTGGGAGAACAGGACTTTTGGCTATTTCCATAAGAAGAAAAATTACCATCAATATGTAAGTATTTTTTATATGTTCTGGTTCCCACGAGAAGGGATATCCTGTAATGTTCAGAGAACATCGTGAGAATCAAGGGAAATAAGGTAGGAATTGGTGTTCTTGAATTTCTGGAGTTTATAGGCCTCGGGGAACACCTCCCTTGGCAATGTGTTCCAGAGCCTCGCTGTTCGTTGGATGAACGAGTTTTTGGAAAGAGATATTCTGCAGGTCTCCAAAGTGGCCACGAAGGGGTGCGAAGCCTCAACTCGACGGGTTAATCTCGCGGGGACTTCCAAGGGAGGTACAATTGATGATATTTCAGAAGAGCATCGTCCATAAAAATATCTATAAAATAGAGCCAGTTCGCAAACTTTTCAACGGTGTTCCAGAGAAGTGAGTGAGTTTGTGAGCGAGGCATCACCCACGAGACGAATTGCCCTTTTTTGGACAGAATCCAACAGTTTCAGTTCATATCTGGGTGCTGAACTCCAAATATGGAAACAGTATTCCAGGAGAGGTCGGATCTGTGCCTTATAGATCATAAGCAGCTGACTGGAAGTGAAATAGCTCCTGGCCCGAAACAGAAAACCAAGTTTTTGGGATGCACTTTTCGCAATTGATCTGACGTAATTTTCCCAAGAAAGGTTATTGCTGATAGTAATACCAAACATCGAAATGGATGTCTTCAAAGCTATATGGTTATAGTCCTGACATGCTTATGTTTGGCACATTGAGATGGGCTTTTCTAGAAAAAAGGCATGCTTGTGTTTGGTTTGCATTGAAGTCTACCAAGTTATTGGATCCCCATTCGAGAATTGTTGCCAGGTCCATATTTATGTTGTCAACATTTCTCCCTCGTTCGTTTCTGATTTGCCTGACTGGTATTGGAGCCCTGGAAGAGAAGGCGGTATGGAGGGTACTATCATCAAAGTATGTTTATATTGTAATACAGGGTGTTTCTCAAAGACATGCTAATATTTGAAGAGATGATGATTCCTCGACTCATTTCGAGAAAGAAACTTCATATGAATGTTCGTCATGAAAGTCTCAACTTTTGAGATACAGGGTGATGAAGTTTAGAAAAATATTCATCAGGTTCTTGATAATAAATGAGACAATATTTCATACATCTCCATGAAATTTGGTACACGTCTTTTATGCATCAAGGTGCATTTTCTGATAAACGAAAATTTTGATTTTCTCTAACAGTGGCACCGTTATACGGGAATATTATTGTTTATATTCTACTTAAAAGTGAGCAGCCACGAAGAGTTCTCAAATTTCGTACAATGCTATAAGAGGCTATTCAATTACATACTAAAAACATCCACTTGTTGATACTATCGATAGAAACTGCTCATTTTAGAGAACAACGAAAAAACGAGACCAGACTTCTAATTTTGATGTATGAGTACTCCATTCAGGACATCCATTACTGGATAGCCACAGTATGTAACATTTTGAAATTTTTATACCGATCAATCACATATAGCAGACTGAATTTTGCCATAACGAAAAGATACAGTGTGAACAAAAAATAATCTATGCATATTTTTAACATTGAAACCCTCTGTGTCCCAAAAATTAGGACTTTCACGAGATAAGTTCATATTTTGAAGTTCAATTCTTGAAATGGGTCGAATAATCGGCCTCTTGAATATTAGCATTTTATTAAAGATCAGATCCTGCATAAGGGCCAAGGCATTGAAGAAAAAATCCACCTTGGCACTCGACAGATCTCCAACTTTGCGAAATCCACCGCAGAAAGGTATTGACATCGATATTCAAAGGCAAGCAAGACACTTTTTCTCTTATTTACGACACCATAATATCCTTAGCCGTTAGTACCCCTGCCGTTTTCGCCTTTGAACCGCCAGAACGACCAGACACTAATATCGACTATCGATATATAGCACCATTTCACCTGTGGTTTCACCTTCTCACTTGTTCTTGCTAAACTCTGCTTTATCAGGAACGAACGAGAGATAGAAATGTTGACAACATGAATATGGACTTGGCAACAATTCTCGAATAGGGATCCAATAACTTGGGAAATCAGTCCCAAAAACTTGCTTTCCTGTTTCAAGCCAGCAGCTATTTCAATTCCAGTCAGCTGATTATGATCTATATAAGGCACAGATCCGACCTGTCCTGCAATACTGTTTCCATATTTGGATTGCAGCACCCAAACATAACCTGAAACTGTTGGATTCTCTTAAAAAAAGGGCGATTCGTCTAGTGGGTGATGCCTCGCTCACAAACTCACTCACTTAGATATTTTCATGGACGATGCTCTTCTGAAATATCAACAATTGTTCCTCCCTTGGCAGTCCCCGCGAGATTAACCCGTCGAGTTGAGGCTTCGCACCCCTTCGTGTTCACTTTCCCAGACAGCACAATGACGTCTTAAAGATGTCTTCAAGACGTCGACTCAAGACGTTAGAGACATCTTGAAGACGTCCAGTCAAATCTCAAAGAGGTCCATAAGACGTCTTCAAGACGTCCGTTGTTACAAAATCGGACGTCTTGAAGATGTCTTTATTACGTCCAGTCGAACATAATCTGGACGTCCTAAAGACGTTTCCAGAAAGTAAGAAGACGTCCCAAAGACGTCTTTAAGACGTCAACCCAAGGCATTCTGGACGTCTTCAAGACGTACAGTAAAATCTTGAAGACGTCCATAAGACGTCTTGATGACGTCTGTTGTTACAAAATTAGACGTCTCTAAGATGCCTTCATTATATCCAATCGAACATAAACTGGACGTTCTAAAACCGTTTTTTTAATGTTTGATATAATCATTTGTGCTATAAAATAAATTTGCTACGAATGAAGATTTTATTAACAAGGTAGTAATGTAAGGTATTACATAAATAGTTGAAAATTTCAGCGTCGATGGCTCCCCTTCACTGAGAGCTCTTTTGTATGTTTTGCTGTCTTTAAATGGCGGCCAAAACACTTCCTTTTTCAACGGCGTCAGCCAAGTTTCGTGAACAACAGCTACACTCTGTTGTTTCCACTGTCATTAAATTGTATTACACAATACATCCTGAATACTTTCACGTGAAAAACAGACTGTATAGAAATACCACTCAAACACTTAACATTTTAACATTCTTAACAAATTCACTGGCACAGACGCCGTTCACAAACAACACCCAATCGAACATGGACGATGGACAATGAACATGAACGGGAACGCACCATGCACGATGCAAGCTTGACGCTGAACCACAGAACGGACCGCTGAACGGCACTAACGCCACTAACGGCAGTCGCAAGATGGTTGCGAGTCGCATACACAATTTCTTCGCGTAATTACTTGATCGCCATTGGCCATCTGGTCGGTAAGTGAGAATTGTCTTTGGCGCTAAATTTGAACATTGAAAATCAAGGGAAGCCTATGGAATAAAGTACATTTTTATCATACATTTATACAGTTATTTGGATAAATTAATTAATTTATTATATAACTTAGTTTTCCTATACATACATGATAATAATAATAATAATAATAATAATAATAATAATAATAATAATAAAAATAATAATAATCCCAGCGTGCCGTGATAAGGCACACATCCTGGCTGGTGGAATGCAGAAGGCCGTCATACTAGGATCATTGCGTCTACTCAGGGCACACGGTACTTGGTCCCAGTGATTACTCACCTCACAGGCTGTGAGGAGTAGTCACTGGATTTTATCCAGCACGAATCTGCGTGACGTCGGAGGCCGCAGGGTCGTGACTGGAATTATATAAACTCAAAATGATAATGATAATGATAATAATACCCAAAAAAATATGAAGACCATAGATTGACGTCTATACGACGTCAAACAGTGACTGTCCATAAGACGTCACATTAATGACGTCCGCATGACGTCATTATTTGGTCAAAAGACGTATGAGACCAAAAAAGACCTTAGATAGCGGTCCTATAGACGTCACATTCGTCAGTCTGGCTACCTGGGTATATACGTCCTTCAGCAGACATCTCTGGGACATACTGGAACAGACGTCTGAAAGATGTCCATTCTATGCCTGTGGAACTTCTTTGGCAAAGGTTAGAACCAAATAATTCCACCAAAATAATCAACAATAATCATTCATTCTGAATCGAAATCGAATATACTGCCCCTTTCACAAAAAAATCGATTCTACAGATCGAATATTTCTGGACTTCAATAAGACATCTTTAGGACATCCATTTCTGGACGTCTCTGAGATGTCCTACAGCAGACGTATTAAAAACATCAATTACAAGACATATCTGGGACGTACTGAAACAGACGTCTAAAAGATGTCCATTCTATGCCTGTGAAACTTAATTGGCGAAGATTAGAACCACATAATTCCACACAAAAAATCAGCAATAATAATTCGTTCTGAATCAAAATTGAATATTCTGCTTCTTTCACAAAAACTTCGATTCTACTGATAAAATATTTCTGGACTTCAATAACACATCTTTAGGACATCCATTTCTTGACGTCTGTGAGACGTCCTAAGATAGACGTCTTCAAGACGTCTATTTTATGCCTGTGGACGTTCAGGCATTATATGGACATAAAATGGACGTCTTTCAGACGTCCGGTGCCGTGTGGGTTGGAGACCTGCAGAACATCTCTTTCCAAAGACTCGTTCCCCGATGCATATAACCTCCAGAAATTCAAGAAGAACACCAATTCCCACCTTATTTCCATTGGTTTTCACGATGTTCACTGAACATTACAGCATATCTCTTTTCGTGAGAACCAGAGCATAAAAAAAAACAATTTTGGCCAACAAGAATGGAATTTCATGTGAAAACCTATTGCCTTAATTTAATATTAGGATAACAGTTCCCAGGACTCTACCATACTTACCATACATATTCACCATCAATATGTAAGTATGTTTATTTTGTTATACAGGATGATCCTTAAAGACATGCTAATATTGGAAGAGATGATGATTCCTCGACTCATTTCAAGAAGGAAACTTCATATAAATGTTCGTCGTGAAAGTCTCAACTTTTGAGATACAGGATGATGAAGTTTCGAGAAACATTCAGGCTCTTGATAATAAATGAGACAATATTTCATACATCTCCATGAAATTTGGTACACACGTCTTTTATGCATCAAGGTGCATTTTCTGATCAACGAAAATTTCGATTTTCTCTACCAGTGGCACCGTTACGGGAATATATTATTGTTTATAAGTATTCTACTTAAAAGTGAGCAGCCACGAAAAGTTCTCAAATTTCGTACAATGCTATGAGCAGGTTATTCAATTATGTACTGAAAACATCCTATTGTTGATTGATACTCGATAAAACTGCTCGTTTCAGAGAGAAATGAAAAAACGAGACCAGACTTCTAATTTTGATGTATGACTCCATTCAGGACATCCATTACTGGATAACCACATTATGTAACATTTTGAAATTCTTATACTGATCAATAATCACATAGCAGACTGAATTTAACAGTGTGGACAAAAAATAATCTACGCATATATTCTCAACATTGACACCCTGTGTTCCAAAAATTAGGACATTCACGAGATGAGTTCAAATTATGGAGTTAAATTCTTGAAATGGGTCGAATAGTCGGCCTCTTGAATATTATCATTTCATTAAAAAACATCCTGCATAAGGGCCAAGGCATTGAAGAAAAAATCCACCTTGGCACTCGAAAGATCTTCAACTTTGCGAAATCCACCGCAGAAAGGTATTGACATCGATATTCAAAGGCAAGCAAGACACTTTTTCTCTTATTTCGGACACCATAATATCCTTAGCCGTTAGTACCCCTGCCGTTTTCGCCTTTGAACCGCCAGAACGACCAGACACTAATATCGACTATCGAAATAGCACCATTTCACCTGTGGTTTCACCTTTTCGCTCTCGATTACAGTTTGTCTGTGTGATATGGCAGTGTCTGATTTTTTGTTCGTGTGTCTGCTGAGCGCTCTGCCGGGTATGTTGATAATTATTGGTTGATCTTGCTTTCACTCGAAGAGCGATAGTTTTTTTTTTTTCGCTTTACGTGAAAGTGAAATGGTTATGTAAGGAAAGTAGAGCTTTGCTGAATTATTATTTAATTGGCGGAAATATGTTTAGTAGACAGGGCCCCAACGATTTGATATAGGGACATGCAGTATTGCTATTTCCTAAACGGTAAGAGGTAGGCAGTTTTTTTTGTCTCTTGGAGCGCACGAAATGGAAATCCCAATAATGTTCGAAGATCATCGTACTGTAGGTATTACATTTTTTCTTGAACTGTTGGAGGTTATAATAATTTCTTAAGAGTACTTCCATTGGCAAATAATTCCAAACCTTTACCGTTCTATAGATGAACGAGTTTTGACAAAAGTTGCGTTGAAATGTTCTGAAAAAAATTACGAAAATCACTGATTTTGTTTTTATTCAGTTTCTTGGTTTATATTAGAGCAAAAATATTGAAATTTCGTCCAAGCAGGTAATTAATCATGACAAAAAATAAGTTTGGATTGTCAGAAATATTCCATCTTCATTATTTTCAAAGATTTGCCATGAAACTTTTTTTATGAGCGGTGTATTTGTTTTTCATACCATTGAAAAGAGCTGAAAATTCTTTGCCATGTATAACAAGTTGGCATGCATACATAAATATATACCGCGCCAAAACACAGTTAATACATTTTTTCTGTGACGTATATTACTAAACAACCACTAAATTCGCAATTTTTTGAAATCAAATCACAGAATTAGACTGACAGAAGTGACATTAGATATTTGATTACTTCAAAAGAATGATAAAGATGCCTACAACGCAGGTGTCCCTACTGTTGAAAACTCAAAATTTCACGTCGATAATTTTCAGATTTCAAAATAATGTAATATCTTCTCAATATTGATTCGTCCTTTCTTCTGTCACCAAAAAAAATAGTGTATTATACACGGGAAAATATTAGATTTTAGCTCAAGGTTTTTTGTCTCCCTCCGCTACGCGTCGGGAGACAACAAATCCTGGAGCTAAAATCTACTACTTTTTTCCCTTGTATAATAAATGACTATTCCAAATGTATATATTATGATAAAAATACATGACAATATCAGTCGTCATGACTACAAGTATCAAAAAAATACTTGTTCGATACATTATTCTGCAAAAAGAAGGAAACAGGCATAGAAAAACCAGGGATAAATTTTCTTCGTTAAGTAATCAAGATACTTAGAAATAACTTGCCTTAAGATTCATACTGGGTGTTCCTTAAGTTATTCATTTTTTCATGTTAATAGAATATCTGAGAATATTCCTTTTCAATACCTTCACACCCAATATAGTGTAGTAGATATGCGATAAAAAATGGTCTCAGGTGGAAATGATTCCCACAATTTTTTTTTTTGCTTTTTTCAGTTCAGAATGCATAGAATAACACATATGAGAAAATATAGAATGATTCCTGTGTGCACAATTAAGTTACAGTGTTTCCAATATTTGTTTATTCGTTAATACGTATAAGTCATGAACCTGATAAAAATGGCATATTTGGCATGTAACAGAAGTTCATTCATTATCTGCAACTTCCTCGATTGGAATATTGGTACCTTCTCGAACAATAATTGCACAATACTGTGCAAAAAATTCCGTAACGTCGACATTCCCATCTGGTTCAACAAGGTTCATCTACTTCAGTTTTGCGAGAACTTCTGTACGTCATCATATGATACAGAAAACCCAAGCTTATGGAGTTCATCAACGAGTAACCGATATCGAATATCTCGATGATACTGCACACCAACACCTAGACGAATTGAACTTATGATAGAGATCGTTGCCTTGCAGCTTGCATTAGTGCCTGTTCAATTGAATTTTTCTCCAAACTTGAGGATTTTTTGTTGATTATTATATCCAAGAATGTTTTCAAAATGTCGGGTAAAAGCTTATTATTTTCCTGCTCGGAACTTATTTCTTCTGGTGAAGGATAAAACTTTAAGGATGTTCTCATCAACTTGATTAAATTCTTAATCAGTTTAGCTGTTGCTTCAACTATCCGAAATTTTTCAGCATCTAGATTTTCTGAACACTTATTTTGTCGCTGATAATCACAAATTATATTGGCAACAGGTTTCCCTGTTACGATCATATTAGCTCTATCTTTTTGTCTCAATATCATGATGTCATCCGAGAAATATTCTTCTAATTTTTTATGCATACGACGAACAGGTAAGGTTCGATATTTTCTGGCAGCAGCTCTGCCATTTTGTCCAGCAACTCCTAAAATGAAATTGGTTCATCGTTTTCCTTGAGCCACCTGCATATTTATGAAAAGGCATCTTCTTCATTTTCATCAGAAGGACGTCCTGCTAACTTTCTCTGTTCATTGGGAATATCATGTTGATCCTTAGGAATAGAGTCGCCGTTTTCAAAATTCACACTACATTTCTGATTAAACAGAGCATCTGCTGCTGGCAAGTATCGATAACGGAAAGAAGACGTGCAAGGATATTTGATGATCAAAAATCGTTTCTTGCATCACACACATCAATAATAGTTTGTCGAAACGCGAATGTTCGTTCTGGTAAAATTGCAGATTCAATTATTTTCTCAGTTTCGTTGATGAATTGGCCACAAAACAAGCAATTATCTTTGAATGCGAATATCGGCAGCTCAGATCACAAAGCTCTGTTGCTGCTGCTGCTGCTGCTGCTACTAGTTGATGATTCTCTACCAGGATCTGATTTAAACCTGAGATCATTCTTCATCTTGTTCGGATTTACGTACAAACGACGATATTCGACAAGAACAATTCGAGGATGAATTATAGGCACTGGTTCCAAGAGTTCAATTATTTTGTCTTGCTGCTACTTGCTAGTACTTATAATTCCTTGGACACCTTTAATAGTCAATTTAACACAATTCGAACAGTACTTGACGAAAATAATAAACATTTGTTATCTTCCATCGCTGCATTTAATTCACTATATTCAGGTATACCTGGAATAATATATCAAATAATGGAACCAAAATGAATGTTTCACACCTCGACACGAATTTTGAGATCTGCTAACCATATTATCATTTTTAGGAAGATTTTGGAATTCGTTTGAATCTTATCCTGAAGATCCTAACATAGGTAGCGGAACATGTGTTGAGTTGTGAAACAATCATTTCGGTTTGGGCACCTGAAATATGAAAAGTTGCATTAAAACATTTTTGCATGAAAGAATGCATCTATATTTTTAATATAGTGTAAGGGGTCGAATGAGGCTTCAGGAAATGAAAACCGCGTTTTTGTGGAAATTATTTCCACCCCATTTCCTCCAACTGCTCTACTAATAGAGGGCTTCAAACTTGAACGTTGGAAACTTGTTATTTTTATAGACCTCTAATCGTCGATTTGTGATTGGATTCTCTCAATTCAGAATTTTTTTCCACGTCCTGTATGATGGACATCAATTTGTTATACATCCAAATACGAATTAAAAAATATTGATAAATAATGAATTATATAATTCAACTGAAATAAAACTCGTGTCGAAAGACCAAGTCTTACACTAAATAAAAACCTTCAATAATGGTTATAGGGTATAGTATCTTGATAAATTATTAACGAAAAATTTGTTTTCTTGGTTTTTCCGTGCCGCATGCGTGGTAGTCATGGCTATGAAGAAGTATTGATATTGTAGTTCATGAGGACTGATATTTTGTTTTTCTAATTTCATGGTCTACCACGTTTGAAAATGGTTCTACTGTTTTTTACTATTTCATGTGAAAATGTCAATATGTTATACATGACTGTGAAAGGAATTTTCAGCTATATTCAATCGTATAAAAAACAAATATTGTACCTACCCATAAGAAAAACAAAAGTTGCATGATGAATCACTTAAAATATTTCTCACAATCCCAACTTCTTTGTCATGATTAATTAATTACCTGCTTGGACAAAATTTCAATATTTTCGCCTAACTTCTGTCTGATCTCGTCTAATTTAATCAACTTTCTATCTCTCATCGTTTAGGAAATATAGCAATACTGTCCTCATTATATCTTTGGGACTCTGTCAATGATGATGTAAATAACCTAGAAATCTAAACTATTCAAGACGTACAGGGTATCCCAATTTGGGCACTTTTGCGGGGTATCTCCCTTATCAGTAAAGATAGAGCATTGCGGTTTTCGCGACAGTGTGCTACTTTTTTATGAAATTAATAATGGCGCAAGCAGAATTGAGGTAGCTCTTCCGGTTGTCTAGATACAGGGTGGAATTGAAAAATATCACCCCGTGTCTCAGTTATCTTTGAACTTATCGAAGAAGTTAAAACTTGTTTTTATAGAGTTTTTCTCGTAAAATCCAGTGGCGTAGTTATTTTTTTGCTAGCACCTTTTGTTTTTTAGTTATGGAGCAAACATATGTTTTTTTAAAGGGAATATAATTGTATACAATTATATATTTTTGGAAAGCCCACTTTATGCTCAATGTATATATGAAATAATATACAGGGTGTTCCATTTAAAAAAACATATGTTTGCTCCATAACTAAAAAACAAAAGGTGCTAGCAAAAAAATAACTACGCCACTGGATTCTACGAGAAAAACTCTATAAAAACAAGTTTTAACTTCTTCGATAAGTTCAAAGATAACTGAGACACGGAGGGTGCCTGAAAAGTGATATTTTTCAATTCCACCCTGTATCTCGACAACCGGAAGAGCTATCACAATTCTGCTTGCGCCATTATTAATTTCATAAAAAAGTAGCACACTGTCGCGAAAACCGCACTGCTCTATCTTTACTGATAAGGGAGATACCCCGCAAAAGTGCCCAAATTGGGATACCCTGTACAAGGTGTTTCAGATTTGATAGTCAATAGAATAAGGTACACAAAAAAAATCAAAAAAATGTTCATAGAATCTTATATCCTTCAGAGCTCAGCTCTTCAGGGAAAATCTAAGTATGGAATGAAATACAGGGTTTTTCATTCAAAACAATCAACTAGTACCCTCTGTAGATAGTTTGTTCCGAGCACCCTGTATTCTCCGATGTAGCGAAAAAAAAAATTATCAAAAATCACTCCAGATGATTCATGGGATCGGTTTAAAAATAACTGAGCTAGAGGGGAGAGGGGACATTAATGTTGAATCACCCTGTACATATACTGAGAACTTTGAATGAAATCCAGCCTAACAGGTGAACGCTCGTGAGGTTGATGAAAAATGGACCACTCTTTACTAAAATGTGAATGTTATATAACATACACTTTCACCTGAATTTATAATAATTAGTATAGTATCTTGATTATTACGAAGTCCAATTAATATACATAATATAACTATTCAGATATAATACAGGGCGAATAATCAATTGGTACAGATATTGTTTGAAATATTTTTGAATATTTCACTTTGAATTTGAATAATCATCCTTTGGCCTATAAGAAAATATTTTCCACCATATATAACATTGTCGTGCTTGTTCGAAATTCAATCCATGGAACAATGAACGAATGAAGGAAATTGATATTCATCTAGAGAATCATAATATAAGTACCTCATAAATACTTCACGTGAATTCAATTTCTTGAAATAACAAACAACAATAGTTATTTTTTCTGTGACGGGATAAAAGTTTGACATTTCATCTCTGTTGGCAGGTTATAAAATGTCACTTTTCAAAAATGTCATTTTATCTTCCATTCGACTTCGCGGTTACGTATATTACTAAACAACCACTAAATTTGCAACTTTTTTAAATCAAAACACAGAATTAGAATGACAGAAGTGACATCAGATATTTGATGGCTTCAAAAGAATGATAAAGATGCCTACAACGCAGGTGTCTCTACTGTTAAAAACTTAAAATCTCACGTCGATAATTTTCAGATTTCAAAATAATGTAATATCTTCTCAACATTGATTCGTCCTTTTTCCTGTCACAGAAAAAAATAGTGTATTATACACGGAAAAAATATTAGATTTTTTGTCTCCCTCCGCTACGCGTCGGGAGACAAAGAACCGTGAGCTGAAATCTAATATTTTTTCCGTGTATTATACACTATTTTTTTCTGTGACAGAAAAAAGGACGAGTCATTATTGAGAAGATATTACATTATTTCGAAATCTGAAAATTATCGACGTGAAATTTTAAGTTTTTAACAGTAGGGACACCTGCGCTGTAGGCATCTTTATCATTCTTTTGAAGTCATCAAATATCTGATGTCACTTCTGTCAGTCTAATTCTGTGATTTGTTTGAAAAAAATTGCGAATTTAGTGGTTGTTTAGTAGTATACGTAACCGCGAAGTCGAATGGAAGATAAAAGGACTTGCAGTTCTTTCTCGGAGACGGTATTATTGACTCATTTTTCAGAACTATAGCGCAACAAAAGCCATCAACAGTGTATTTATATGTGATAAATATCCAGGAAAAATGAACTCACTTTTTTTCCACGGGAAAAGTGGCATTTTATAACCTGCCAACAGAGATGAAATGCCAAACTTTTGTTCCGTCACAGAAAAAATAAGTTTTCCAGAGAGAGTTACCTTTATCTCCTCCACTACATGGAATTTTTATGCGAAAATAACAATAACTAATAGGTATGCAGTAGGATATAGAAATAAGGAGATAAAAAGTTCGGATAAAGTTCCATGCCATTTTGAACATTTCCAATGCTGTGATCATGATGGTTCTATACCCACTAATTCATACCATACATACATACACTATGGAATAGTTGTTATACAAAGTTGCCAATTTGAAACTGGATAGTCAATTCAGTATTCACATTTTTTAGGTCCACCAGGAGCAAGAATTGAAGATGCCTATGTTCAATTGGTCCCTATTAACAAACAGAAGTGTAGGGACATCGACCCTATTAGAGATATATCATACCAATTATTCACAAGGTAAAACATTTTCAGATTTTCATATGACATGACAATGTGAGGGGGGAGATTGAATGATATATACCTAATTTAAAAATCTTTGAAATCTCTGTTTAAACCTGAGAAATGGAAGAAAAACATACACCCAAAAGAAAATGACGATGAACCGTATCTATAACTTTGGTAATATTTTCAAAATGAAAAATAAAAAAGTCGAAGATTCGATGAATTGAGACAAATTTAAAAATTAGTTTATGCACGACCGCGCGTAAGGTTGGCACCTTTTCTAGGGCGATAAAGAAGAGTACAGCGGCCGGTAAAGTAGTCCAGAGGGCAGTGAAGTGTACGTGATCGGATGGTAAAGGGTAGAGTAATTTCATTGTTTTTCCAGTAGGTAATGGGCGAGTGGACTGATGATGAATCATTGGCATTCAATTACTCCACTGTGTCGTTATATAGGAACCTGAAGTAATTTTTTCTACTCATCTCACGCTTCATTTATGTAAATAATGAGTCTATCCGAACCAAAAATAAGTGTCCTTGAGACGTCCCATTCCGTACATCTCATGCTATGTTCGAGCAAGGACGTCCATGGAATGTCCCAGCTGGTACATCATATCAAATGTCCTAGAAATATCATCCTTCAGACGTCCCACGTACGTACGTATACGTACCTACGTAGTACATATTGTAGAATGTCCATGAAAAGACGTCCTTAGCATGTCCCTGATGGGATTTAATTTCGAAAGTTTGTTTAGGGACATCCATCAGATGTCTCAAGTAGTAAATTTCCTCTCTTATCTCGAACAACCATGAAATATCCCAGACGATACATTTTTCCGAATATTTTTAAACGGACGCTCTTAAAATTGCCAGGATTGTATAACATTCGACAAGTGCCTTAGAGACATCCGTCTGATGTTCCAATTGGTACATGAACTGTAATGACTTCGGACGTCCCAAGGACGACCTCAGATAGTCCTCAATACGATTCGGTATGTGTCCTAAAGGACATCCATCGGTGTTATACATTGACACCAGGACTTTAGATTGACATCCGGTATAAATGACCTTCTT
Source organism: Phaedon cochleariae (assembly GCA_918026855.4). Taxonomy (NCBI): domain Eukaryota; kingdom Metazoa; phylum Arthropoda; class Insecta; order Coleoptera; family Chrysomelidae; genus Phaedon; species Phaedon cochleariae. The sequence goes on along the minus strand of OU896713.1, from coordinate 57,043,879 downwards.
GAGAGCGAATTTGTCTCCAATGTCCTTGGAATAACGTTCTACGGATATCCTAGTCGATACGTTGAATATCCCAGACAACACAAGTGAATCCATTGGACAACCAATGGATGTCCAGCTATGGATACCCTGGACATCCATTGGATGGACGGAATTGTCCAGTATTTGTCCAATGGACATCCATTGGATAATACATGTCCAACAGTTTGGACATACATTGGAAGTCCATTGGCTTTCCATTAGACATCTGATGGATTTCCATTGGACATCCAATATTTGTCCTTTCCATTGGAAGTCTATTGGATACTCATCAGACATCCTATGGATTCCCAATGAAGATCCATTGTATGTCCATTACATTTGAAATACCATTGTATACACATCAGAACTCTAATGGATGTCTACCAAAAATCCAACTTATGTCCATTCCAATGATAAGTCTATTGGATACTCATCAGGAATACATTGGATTTCCAATGGATATCCAAATTTTGTCCAGCCAGAACGTAGAAATTAAAAAAAAGTTGTCCTTTGAGGGGATTGAACTCCCGACCCCGCTCTCGTGGACCACAACGCTAACCTCTGGACCACTGAGCTGTTATAAATATTATAGCAAGTATTTCGTATTCACGGTATTTCACATCCAGAGAAAATGCAATTTGCTGAAGTTTAGTGCCGCAATAAAGCTTTTACACGGCCCTTATCAAAAGTGTTACAGGGTGATTCATCTTTTTCGAAAGAAACCCGCCGTATAATATTTGCCCATATCGATCTTATTTGCACGGCCTAAATGGTTTAAAATTGAAATTGGATGAAAATCAACTTCGAAATAAGTACCTACCTCTATATAGGTACGTAACCTACAAAAATGATGAGACGTATAAAATCTTGAAAAATAGTACCGAGTGCGAAGTTGTCCGTGATTAATGTTCATATATATATTATTATATATTATTGGTAAAAATATTTCAATTGAAATAGAAGAGTCATAAATGACACATATATACTTTGCGAAACGATTTCCATTGGATAAGTATGATGGATATCCATTGGCTGTAAAAATTTCGTTGTCCATTGTACAGCTACTAAATGGATGTCCATTGTATGTACAAATCTCTATGTCCATTGTACATATACACAATGGATGTCCATTGGACATCCGTGGACATCCGGCTACCTAATGGATTCAAAATGAACATCCAATGGATGTATGTGTGTTATCTGGGATATTGTCCCTGCGAGGACGTAAACTTACACCTCGCCGACGATCTACTTCTCGTAGGCCTTAGAAACTCCTCTTCAATATCCTTTACGTAAGTCTATATTGGACATCCTTGGAAACCTACTTCAGGAACTATTGGGGACCTTTTACGGACCCAACCGGATGTTCTCATCAGTTATGCAAAATCTGTTCCTAGAGATACCCAAATAAATTCAAATTCAAGAATGATTCGCTGGGACATCCTATGTGCATTCCAGACGACGTCCTATGATCGTTTCAGAGGATATCTCATATACGTTCCAGAGGACGTTCTATGGACATACCAGAGAACGTTTCGGAGAATGTCCTATGAATGACCCCAAGAACAAAGTGCTTACTGAACTTTTTCAAAGGACATCCATTGGATGATTTCCGAAAGAGGTCCAATAAATATCCTAGAGGGATATCCTTTTTTGGTGAGTAGTCGGCAATTTACTCCAACTTTTGAAATCATACCTTTCAGATCGAACACAGTACGTAGTTATCAATGGTTATAAATCGAGGACCATGAAGGTCACATCTGGGGTACCCCAGGGATCTTACCTGGGACCCCTACTGTTCTCAATTTTTTTGAACGATGTTGATCAGTGTTTCAAATGGACCAAATTCAAACTTCTTGCTGACGATCTGAGAGTGTATCAATCGATAACCACTCAGGAGGACTACCAATGCTTTCAATTGGACCTTGATAGGTTCACAGAGTATTGTGCTGTTAACAAACTTCAATTGAACGTTGGTAAATGTCACAAGATCCTGTTTACCCGTAATAATCATCCTCCCACCTCCAATCTCGTACTGTGCGGTGAGGTTCTGGGAGATTGTGATGTCATCAAAGACTTAGGTGTTCACCTAGATACTAAATTAACCTTCGACACACACGTCGAATTGACGGTGCAGAAAAGTCTAAGAAATCTTGGGTTTATTATGAGGGCGACAAAATCCTTCCGAGACCCAGATGCTGTTAAATCGTTGTACAACTCCCTTGTGAGATCCTCCCTGGAGTATGCATCTGTCATCTGGAATCCCTTTTATAATAATCACTCCAATAGAATTGAAAATGTTCAGAGGAAATTTGTCCGACACCTGAATTTTCGTTTTAACCATGGAAAAATTTTCTCCTCATACAATGCTAATGTTTAACACTACAAAATTGAAAACCTTCAACTGAGGAGAAAATTTTTCGACATTCTTCTCATTTACAAAGTGGTCAACAATCTAATTGATTCTGAATTTTGCACCAATTCTCTCACTTTGAACTGTACTCCATATGCCGTGAGAAACAGACATCTCTTCACAACTGGACCTAGCTCTACTAACTCTCTACTGAATTCACCCTTACATAGGTGCATAAATTCTTATAATGCGATAGGAAACAATTCTCTTGTAGATATTTTCACCACGAAAATATTCAGGTTTAAAACCAAACTGAGGCAAATTATTCACTTTTGACTTCTTTTCACATAATCAGGTATTGTAACCTCAATTGTAACGACTCCTCTTCAAATAGCTAACTGAAATTCACTTTTTCCTATTTTTCTGTTCTTTATATTCCACTGTAGTATAATCAATCTCACTTATATAAACTTTAACTTTTCATAACCTTCGATTGTTAACTGATGATTAGTATATTTTGTGCTTCTCTGTAATTGGGTCATTCGACCTGTTGAGTAGCCTGTAACCTATAAAATAAAATAAAATATGTACTCCTCACGGACGTGCTATGGATGTCCGCGGTACCAAGAATGCATGTCCTATGTACGTCCCGAATGTCCTATGGACGTCCCGAATGTCCTATAGACGTCCCGAATATCCCGATGAAACGTCCTCTGGATATCCATGTGACTTCAGTGTGCTATTAGGGATGTTGATAGAGGTATGGTAAATGTTGAATCTGCGAATGTTCCATTCACCCTGTATAGCACGCGAGATAATTCAGACCCCGCCTTTCACATGTTTAGAGTAGAGATATTATGTAAATAAAGTAAACCACAGACGGTGGAATGGACTAGGTCAGTTCTGCGGTCAATATACCGAACAGCATTTCTAATGTCAAATGGCAATGCTAATTATATTTCCTTATCAGAAATACAGAGTGACTGAAGAAAAGCGTCCCAGGCGATAGCCCCGTTATTGTTCGTCCGATTCCGAAGTGAATGAATTGCAATTCTTATGAGGAAACAAATAACTGTTTACACTTCCAGCGACTGTGTTTTTTTTTCTTTCTCAATAGGATTTTCGTCTAATATAGAGACGTATTTCTCAATACAATGATTTGTAAATAATGATGAATAAGTTTATCTCATTGTACAACTTTTAATACAAGTTTGATTTCTAATTTTCAGATCTGAAACTGTATTTTACTATTCTTATGAAACTTACCTACTATTCACATTTATTCGACAGCAATATGTAACGGATATACAGGATGTATCGAAATAACACCAAATAAACTCAAGTGGCGATTCAGAGAGGAGATTTAAGGTGGGTATTTGGTATACAATTTTTTCACAAATCTCTGCCTGGAAAATAAAAAAAGGCATTTTTTATGTGTAGTTTTATCAACAAATAATATAAACATTTTTTTAAATTATGTAGGGGTGTAAGTTTTCCGGGAAGAGGTTTATCAAAAAAAACTAATACCATCAGATACCCACCTAGATGAAAATGTACCGTTTGTCCATGAGACGAGTTCAAAGTTTACATAGAAATACACATTTTTGTACGTTGTTTAAAAATGAGTAAAACAAATTGGATAAAATTGGACGAAACTGCATTTTGGAGGATAACCCTTCTTCCAATAATCAAAGAAACTCGAAAGGAATTGTAGAAGAGTTGAAACCATCCTCATCCCCTGACATTTTTTCAAAACATTCTTAGGAGTAGTAAAATGGTTCTCAAATTCTTTGAGCAAGATGACTGAATAATTACATTCATTTAGTTACCCTTTTGAAAATTTTGTATTCCGCATAGTTCATAGTTTCGAAGGAAACAATGTTTTCTTATAATACTAACAGACATTCCTCTCAAAAGTTATTAGATAGAATTGTAATACAAAATTAGTTGGCAGTTGAAACGATGGAATTGACATTTGAATATATCTAGGTAGGCGCTATATTGAAAAGTAATTGAAGAAAAAAAAACGTTGTGCCTATGTTTCCATTGTCAACTAAATTTTTTGTTGTAATGATATTAAACTTCAACTGGGAATATCTGTTACCATTATTTGAGGAAGAATAATTGTTTTCTTTCGGAACTATGCGGAATACAAAATTTTCACGGAAGTAACGAAATGAAGATAATTATACTGTCATCTCCACGAATAAGTTGCAAGTCATTTTTTATACACACAGCAGTAGATCTTCGATCTCTTAAAGAATTAATGGAGACAAAGTGATCATATAGTGTATGGCTACCTTTCGGTCTAGCAAAATTTTCAGTATTCTCTGCAAATATTGTCAAAATATCTGTAAATGGAATTCAAAAATCGCTTACAAGAACATTCATAGCATAAATAAGCCATGGGCAGATGAGTGAGTGAAAAATTTCATCTATTAATTCAAATCAAAACGTAAGTAATTACAAATTACCTATAAATAACCTATATTCGAGCAATCACATTCTTGAAGAATTCGTGAAAAAAGAAACTTTTTGCTCTCAAACAAAGCTAAAGCTAAAGCGAACCATATACGGAAACAACAGGACTATATTAAAATATGCCCCTTGAAAGCGATATACTGAGTCAGCTCAAACAGTTTATAAGAGATGAGAATAATAAACAGACTGAAGCTTTGAAGACAAATTTGAAGGAAGAAATTGCTGAAATAAAGACAGAAATTTTCGATCTCAAGAAAAATATAGAAAATCAAGCTAACAGATTAGAAGTCCTAGAGAAAACGACAGCATTACTAGAAAAGAAGTACGAAGGTATAGATCGTAAGGAAAGGAAAAACAATATTGTTATTTTTGGATTCAGTGTTCCCAAAGAGGACCTAGTGAATTGTACAATTGCAGGCCTAAATCAGTTGCTAAACCTGGAATTGGAAAAAGTTCATATAAACAATATTCAGTTTATTGGGAAACGTGAAACAAATCGACCAATCCTAGTCGAGTTCGTCTCATTATTAACAAAGCAAGAGGTCTTGAGGAATTGTAGGAATCTGAGAGGCTCCAAAGTGTCGATTGTGGAAGATCTATCGAAGGATGACCAAGAAATACGAAAAGCGCTTCTGAAACATCAAAAAATTGCTAGACAGAAAGGAATGAATGCTCACATAAGAGGAACCAAACTAGTAATCAACAAAGATATATACTCCTTGGAAGAACTAGAAACTGAAGATTACCAGAATATTGTTGAAACTGATAGGGCAAACAGTGCCCCGGCAACGCCAACAATCCAGAAAGAAAACCCAGAAGAAGAACACGAAGGAGCACAGAATACGCATACTATTGATTTTGAGAAACTTTTGAAAAATAAGAAAAGAGGAGAAAACCAGCAGCCACTTAGACCGATCACCAGAAATTTTTCTGAAAAATCGACAGCAAATAAGAAAACGGAAAGCACACCGGTCCGTCCAAATAGTGGAATATCCAAAAACTATCATAGTAAAAAGTAAATTATTATACATTTCAACAAAAACTGCATTTATAAATTCAAGTCAATTAGAAATAAGTAGTGTAGGTTCACTAAGTCGTAGAAAATAAAAATGGATCCGTACATTAGCGAATATGAAAATGAAACCTTTAAATCCCATATAATCTACTCTGTCGCAGAATACAACGTAATCATGGAAAGTCGTGGAAGTGAAATTAAAATATTGCAGATGAATATTAGGAGTATCCAGAAAAACTATGATGAGTTCATATTATTACTAAATCAATTCACTTCCGATTTTCAAATTATAGTTATAACAGAAACATTCAAAGTCCATGATACAAATATTTTCGAAATAGAGGGATATGATCTCATCTATAATAATGGTGCTTTGAACAAAAATGATGGAACTATTATGTACGTGAAAAGTGAACTTGATTATACTCATAAAATTATAAATATAGGAGAAATACGAGCCATCGAATTGCATATCATGGGCTTAAAAAATATCTATGTAACAGCTTTATATAGATCACCAAATAGTTCTCCATACATATTCAATTTTAAATTATTGGAATATCTACAGAATAGACCTAAATCTGATACACATATAATAACAGGAGATATCAATATCGATCTCTTAGAAGAATCGGATTATATAGAAGAATATAAAAATATATTAGACAACAACTAAAACTAGGACTCATTAAACCACTTTATAAAAATGGAGAAAAAACAGATGTCGGTAACTATAGACCTATCACGTTGACATCAAATATAAGTAAAATCATAGAAAAAATCTTAAAACAAAGAATTGTAAATTTTTTTAGCAAACACAAAATATTATCGGATAGCCAATACGGTTTCAGAGAAGGAAGATCCACTGGAGATGCAATATGTACATTAATATCTGATATATATGATGGACTCGACAAAAAAATTCCTACACTTTGTATCTTCGTGGATCTCTCAAAGGCATTTGACACTGTGTGCCATGAAACACTACTGAAAAAGTTGAAGAATTATGGAATTAGGGGCGTCTCTTATAACCTTATAAAAAGTTATTTAACACATAGGGAACAAAAAGTTGTTATCGATGGGATCATTAGTGGGACTAGAACTGTAACCTATGGAGTACCACAAGGTACTGTGCTAGGCCCACTACTTTTCACGGTCTACATCAACAGTCTGCTACATATGGAGACGAAGGGTAAGGTTATTAGTTTTGCTGATGATACAGCGATTTTATATAAAGCTGACAGTTGGGAATCCATGAAACAAATCGCAGAATCAGATCTGCAAAGAATAAAAGCCTGGTTTCAACTGAACAAGCTGACACTCAACATTTGTAAAACTAAGTACTTACCCTTCACCTCTTATAGATCTGGACTTCCTGAACTTGGCATATTGAATGTAGATGGTGAAACGAAAATTCCAGAATCGGAATCAATAAAATACTTAGGAATAATAATTGACAGACATTTGAAATGGGATCTACCAACAAAAGCAATAGTGAATAAGCTGAGAGGATTCTTATCTAAATTTAAATATCTCAGTTGTTTCCTGGACATTAACCATCTTAAAACCCTGTACTTTTCTCTGATACAGTCACAACTAAATTATGGTATTTTAGGTTGGGGGGGAGTAAATGACTGTCACTTAGAGAGTGTGCATACTATTCAAAAATGGATACTGAGAATAATTTATAAGAAAAATATACATTTTCCAAGTGAGCAACTATTCGAAATTAGCAAAATTATGGACGTCAGAGAATTATTCTGCCAAACAATGCTCCAAAATATTCACAAAAAAAAAATTCAGTTGAGATCTGTAGATCATACATATAATACTAGGAATAAATTGTGCAATGTTAGTATACCTAGATGCGTAAAAACTATCGGGCAACGATGTTTTGATTATCTGGGACCAAAGGTGTTCAATCATGTTCCTATTGAACTAAGAAACATCGGAAAATTCAGTATATTCAAACTAAAAATTAAAAGATGGATTCATAGTATTCCTCGAATTTTCTTCCATGATTTAATAAACAATAAAAAATAAAAAAAAATGAAAATGTATATCTGCTTACTTCCATCCATTTAATTATCATCATAAATATAATACAATATATCAATATAATTATACAAAATCATCTTACACACTTATACCTACTAGTTTTGTTGTACTCACCTCATAGTTAAATAGTATAGATCTTAATTATATGTATGTTACCTATAAACTTGTGAATAATGTTCACGAATCACAAAGTCTCCCAAAATAAACATATTTATAAATGGATATAGTCAGAATTTTCACGTACAAGCTGTCTGCACAGCTTCTGTGATTTTCTTGGTTTATTTACATTTATTAATGTTGTATATTATGGTTTTGTATCGTATGATGAAATATTATTGTGAAAAGTTATTATTAATATAAAAAATTATATATACCATGTAAACCTGTAAAACTATTTATATGAATTCGTAAATAAACTTATTATTATTATTATTATATTATTATCTCGCTCCAAAGAACTTAAGAACCATATTACCACCCCTATGAATTTTCTGAAAAAAATGTCCGAAGGTGAGGGTGGTTTCATTCCTTCCACATTTATTTTGGATTTTTGATTATCAAAAGGAGGGTAATCCTATAATGCACTTTGGTCAAATTTCATCTGATTACTTTCACTCATTTTTAAACAGCGTACAAGAATGTGTTTTTTTATGTGAACTTTGAACTCGTCTCACTGATAAACGATACATACATTTTGTTGAATAAATAAAATTGGTCCAATCAACTTTTTTTGACCTGTATTACAAGTGGTAGATCTGTGTCCCAGCAATTTTGGGACACCCTGTATATTTGTAGGCACCTTCTGTTTACCAACAGGTTTGTTATGGTGAAAGTTGAATAAGTAATAGATTGGCTACCTATGTTGTATTCAAACTATTTTTTTGTTAATTTTGATTTTTTCGAAGTTGCCGCGGGTATTGGCCTAGTTATGCAGATACGATTTCGAATGTAACAACTTATTTCGAACAATACCTAGTTGTAACACGCCTTTGATAAAATTAATCGTTGAATCGTGAATCAAACTTTGAACTATTCACCTTCGTATATACAGGGTGTCCCAAAAATTTTGGGGCACAAAGCTACCAAAACAGTTCGAAATAAGTTGATTGGACCCAATTTATTTACATGAAAAAATGTAACGTTTGTCCGTGAGCCGAGTTCAGAGAGTTCACATAAGAAAACACATTCTTGTACGCTGTTCAAAAAAGAGTAAAACAAATTGAATAAAATTTAATAACCGTTCATTATAGTGAATAACTCTACTTTCAGTAATCAGGAGTGGTAATAGGGTTCTCAAATTTTTTGACTGACCCAGACAGCACCAGATATTCCATGAATCTCCCTATCATATTCCTTTTGGAATATTGGAATATTCTAGTAATAATCTGGAATATTCCGGAATATCTGTGGAATATTCTCTAAATATGCGAATGGGAATTCCTCAGATAATCATAGAATATACCCAAAAGAATATTCTATGTTGAATGTTCCTGGAATATTCCAATAAACATATTCTAAAATTAAAAAAAGTGACCCAAGTAGGGATCGAACTCGTGACCTCGAGACTATCAGAGCAACGCCTTGACCACTAGGCCAGTAATCGAATTGAATAATGTTAAACATATCAAGTTCTTGTGAGAGCATTGTTCGAAATCGGATCATAAACACTTTTTGTTTCAAAATCCCCTTACATCTAATTGATGTTCGATACTCATATCTCTGAAATAATAAATGGTATTTATGTGTTGAGAAACAAAGGAATATTAATGGAATATTTCATGAATATTCACCACCGAATATTCAGTTGAGAATATTTCATGAATATACCGCACAGAATATTCAGTTGGGTATATTTCATGAATATACCGCACAGAATATTCAGTTGGGTATATTTCATGAATATACAACAGAGAATATTCAGTTGGGAATATTCCTGGAAGATTCATACCTGAATATTCCCTGAACATGTCCGACTATTCACTTTGGAATATTCCTTTTAGATGTTCCAGAGGCATGTATATATTCTAGGAATAATCGATGAATATTCGGAATATACTCCTCCTTTTTAGCATATTTAGAGAATATTCTATGAATATCCAGTGCTGTCTGGGGAGTGATCATCTTCATTCTGTCACACCTGTATATATATCGTATTCCTCACAGTTCCGAAAAAAAAAAAAATGTTTTCTTGAGCAATGCTGGAAAGGTGAAGACATGTTTGGTTCAAAATCCAATTTTTTGAGGTATTTTCAATCGTTTTCTCCGAATAGCTATACTCTTCGAAGGTATGTTGCTTAACTTTCACGATATGTATAAGTCAATGTGTATACTGTTATCCCCTTTTCATCAACTTGACCTGATTTTTTGTGAGAATCGGATCATAATCATAAAACTCTTCCGCCATATTGGATCTGCTATTTTGAATTCAAAAAATCTTGGAACAATCATAATCTCTGATCCCAAGAAACCGTACATACAAATTTTGAAAAAATGCGGATCATAATAACAAAACTTGTCAGCCATATTGAAACTGCCATCTTAAATGTACAAATTTTGACAAGAAAATCATAATCTCCTTCTCCGAAAACCCCCATCAGATACCAACTTAGAATAGAATCGGATCATAATTACAAAACTCGTCCGCCATTTTGTTTTCTTGTCTAACAATAATTCCATGATGCATTTCCACCTGAACTATGTACACCTGCCAAATTTAAAATCAATCGGTTCGTTTGAAGTGGGTCAAAATTGGGTCCAAAGAAGTCGGTTACATACATACATATATTTAATATTTTGTGTTTTCAATTTCAGATACAACCCGTTACAGCCCTCTCAACTACGAATAAATGACGATGAAGCACTCTCGCGGTCTTATTTCAATTTTTCCGAGCCAACTGTGATATTTTTCCATGCTTTCTTCGAGTCCTCACAAGCTACACCAGCGACTCTGATCAGGACAGGTAATAATAACTTTTTTTCTGTGACGGAAAAAAGTTTGAAAATTCATTTATTTCTGACAGTGACATTATAAGCTTATATCGTCATAGTTACGATATCTATAAAGAGGGTCATAACTCCCTTGGGATGTTATAGATGCTATAATTCCCTCTAGCTAAAATTAAATAAGAAATGCATAGCAACAACCACGCAATAACGTAGCAATAAGGAATCTCCTATTCGCGGTAGTCAAGATCATCATCTGACGTTCTGATGACATTGAAACTATACGGAAAAACATGTCTAACTTCCAATCGGGAAGGTATCTGATGAATGAAATCAGTCAGAAATAAAATTATCTATGTATAACGGGAATTATAGAGCCTCAATAACCTCTGGCAATTGCTGTCCCTCGGGCCAGAGGCCCTCGGGACGCAAACTTTGCCATCGGTAATTAAGGCCCTCATAATTCCCTTAATACATAAATAACTATTTTGTTAACAGGTTATGAAATGTCACTTTCCATAAATTGGTTTTTTCCCAAGGGAAAAAATCGGATACTTTTTTCCCAGATATATATCACATATATATTATACTGAACATGGCATGGTCTTTTATCTTCCATACGACTTCGCGGTTATGTAAATTACTAAATATCGACTAGGTGAATTCGCAATTTTTCAAATCATATCACAGAATTAGACTGACATATTATATTTGATCACTTCAAAATAATAATAAAGATGATCGTAAATCTAATGATTTCACATCAACTAGGATTTTTTTTAATAGAACACCATGTATTTTATTTTCCCAAACGGTAGGGCTCTTCCTTCTGATTTCAAGTATACATACTTCATTTGGGTTATACAGTGTGTCCACCTTAAGGACTTACCACCCCTGTAAAATTGTTATTATCTGACCGATTTCAAAAAACTTTTTTTTGTTGGATAGGTATTTGAATTGTCCATCGAACAAGAGAGTGATTATACTCATGAACTGTAATTGTGGCCAACTGCGACCAACTTTATTGACCCATATTTGAGAAAGTATTATTAGGAATTTTTTTTTTCACAAAAAAGAATGATGGATTCTGAATCACGATCACTTGAAGAACACCTTTACTGATTTTTATCATCATAAAACACAGGGTGTCCGAAAAAACGAATTATGTTTTTTTTAATAGGTGATCAGAAAATGTAGTATTGTGGTATTTTTGAGGAGAATTGATGACACATTATTATTGAAGATCACTTTGAACATATCTGTACCGATTTTCATCATTCAAAAATACGATGTGTATGAGAAAACGATTGTAAAGAAAAAGTAGACAATATTTTTTCATCAACTCAAAAAAAATATTAATTAGATTTTTCGAACACCCTGTATTTAATGATGATTAAAATCGGTACAGGTATGTTCCAAGTGATCCTGATTCATCTTCTTATTTTGAGTGAAGAATTATCAGGATGAAAAATATTACTTACCTATCCTTTTTAATTTTTTTCTCAGACACATTGTATATTCAAATGACGAAAATTGGTACAGGTATATTTGAAATAATCCTCAATGATAATCTGTGATTATTTCTTTCTAGAAAAAACACAGAACTACATTTGCTGATCACCTATTTGAAGAAAATGATGATTCGTTTTTTCGGACACCCTGTGTTTTATGATGATGAAAGTCGGTACAGGTATATTCCAAGTGGTACTTATTCAGAATCCATCATCAAGTTTCATGGAAAAAAATCTCTAATAGTACTTTCTGGAATATGGGTCATTGAAATTTGTCGCAGTTGGCCACGATAACAGTCCAATAATCAGATCACTCTCTCGTTAGATGGGCATTTCAAATACCTATCCAACAAAAACAGGTTTTTTGAAATTGGTCGGATAATAATGATTTTATAGGGTTGGTGAGTCCTTAAGGTGGACACACTGTATATTGTCAGTTTTTGAAACATATAGATTTTATGATATTGATCTAAAATAAGGCATGTGTTCAAAGCCAGACGACAATGCTGCGATTTCTGGCGTTGTACCTGCCTTTTAGGATCAATATTTTTGGAAAACTGATGAAGATAACCTGAATAACGTATATATAGGGTGTCCTGGAATTAAATAAGGATATTTCAATCACAGATTCAATATAGGAACAAAAATAGTAAAAAAAGATATGAACCGAGAAATGGCCCCCTGGGGAGTAAAAACCATCTGAAAAAGAGGGCCAGAGATGATGTTTTTTCGTCAATATTTCCGAAATCCTACATGTATACTTTTCATGCCCGATTAGAAAATGTTCAGCAGGGGCGTGGAAAATAGATGGGGGTAGGGACATTTCTTCCTTAACTTTTTTTGCTATGCAATTTTAGGCAGTTTGACCAGGAAGTGCAAGAATCTGGTTATTTTCGCGTTGAAATAATACTCCTTTTTAGTTAAGATAGCACTCTATTTTCGAGATAAATCGATTTTAGAAGTCTGTGTATTAAAAATAGATATATACTTTTTCTTTTTATTGAAATATTTTTCAATCAATTCTTTTCATTGTTCCTCCAATATTCTGAATCAAACATCAAAAGTAAATGTTAAAAAAAGGTTTTTTCCATCGAAACAGAATTGTTGGGAAAATTGTGTACCCTATTATAAGCAAAAAGCACTATTTCTGTACGCAGCAGACTTTTGAAATCAATTTATCTCTAAAATGGTGAGTGCTATCAAAACTCAACAGGAATATCATTTTCATCCAAAAACTTTCTTCTTGCTCATTTATAGCTTTAGTTCCATATGAGTGCTAGTGCATGGTGCCCGCGAGAGTCTATCGTTTTCGAGACTCTCGCATGGTCTCGTCTCGTTTTCGAGACAAGACTCGAGACGGGACTCGGACAATACGAGACGAGACTTTTATTGGTCTCGTCTCGAGTCTCGTGCAAGACTTCTCGTGTCTCGTGCGAGAGTCTCACAGGTAAATATTTCTGCGTGCCGACTGCAGACTTGAGAATTTCATTCATAATACAACATATTCAGAGATAATTTAGACTATTTAGCACAGATAGACAGAACATCTTATCTTATTTTCATAACTTTCGAATATATAATGCTATGTTTTTCTTCTTGTTTAGATGTATGATGTAAGTATGTACCTATTAGGTACTCACTTTTCAATTAATAATGTTATTTTTGTTGTAATTTCTCTCCCTACTTCTACATTATACCTAAAGAGTAAGTGAAGGTAAATATCCCGTACTAGACTGGAACAAGATTATGCATGACAAAATTGCGATACATTTGCGAGACTCTCGTACGAGACGCGAGACAAGACGAGACTCGAGGGCGCGAGACGAGACTTGAGACAAGACTTTATATTTCATCGGCGAGACGAGACGAGACTTTATGAAAGTCTCGTCTCGTTGGTCTCGTGTGAATCACTAATAAGTGCAAAAACGTAGCTATATATATTACTACTATCTTGCGTATTTAATGAAATCCTATTGACACCCAAATGCGTATCAGAACAGCTTCTCTTAGGACACCCTGAATTTCCTCTTTCAAACATGGTAATTGTAACGTCAAACTGTCAGACACGATTGACGCCAAGTTTTGTATGATTAGACAATGAACATAATCCAAATGTTTATAATATTTGATGTTTTTATTGATGACATTTTCTGGAATGAAAATGTATTTACAAATGAATGCAAAATAGAAAAAATAGTATATATTACACACGGTTTATGAGACATAGGTAATTGTTGCTAACAAAATAGTGTCTTTTAAAACTTGTATAAATATACTATAACACTTTCATGAAATATTTCTAAAAACAAAGAAAATTCTCACTGATCATTGAGCTACAATTTTCGGAGTCTATGTCGCTGATCTGAAAAACGAGTAACGTTTTCGTATTCCAGTTATTCACAGAATACACGAGGATCTACACGAGTTTAGCACTCATCAGCATCAGTTTCCTGTTTCTCTTCTATGAATCGTAACATCGCATCCCACGACTTGTTATAGTTTCACACAATGAAGTCTTCCTTTTTGCCTTGCCAACTAGCGTACACGCAACGAGGTGACCACAACATCATCCTGGTGAACGCGCCCCGTTTGGAAGCCGGTCCTTGGTACTTGACCGCTTCGAAGAACACGATGGTGGTGGGGCAGTACACTGCCCGCCTCATCGACTATCTGGTGTCGCGGGGGCTGCACCTGCCCAGTCTGCATCTGACGGGGCTAAGTCTGGGTGCCCAGATGGCAGGAGTGTGCGGACAGAGCGTGAGGAGCGGCAGGATACAGAGGATCACGGGTACGTAAGGTCAATTTTATTTTCAGAATCAGTCGAGAACACAAAATTGCGTAAAGTGAATTGAACTCCACATAAATGCATCATTTTTTTGACGAAATATGCTGAAATATTTCGAAAAACAACAATCGTATACCTTTCGATTTCCATCCAATCCCCGAAAATAGAAGGGATAAAGTGTCCAACAACTTAAGGCCTCTATTACCCTATCATAAGTTATATCAAGAAAGAGCTCATCAGGAATCATTAATTATCGCCAAGGAAGATCAACTTGCCTACGTCATCCATGGAGAGAACACTTGGAGACCCGTATAAAGAAGGCCTCTGCAGCATTCTGGGTATGCAGGCGAGCCTTCAGCACCACGTGGGGTCTCCAACCGAAAGTCTTACATTGGATCTACACGACCATGAAAAGACCTATTATCACGTACGCGTCAATTGTGTGGTGGCCAAGGACCAGGTTGGCTGTCGCTGAACGGTCCTTGGAGCACATGCAACGCCTCGCGTGCGTAGGCATTACGGGTGCAATGAGAACCGCACCCACGTCAGCCCTTGGGGTACTCGTGGGGCTACCACTATTGCACTTAGTGATCGAGCACGAAGCCATGAAAGCGGCGTACAGACTCAACTGCGCCAATCAGTGGACTGGTTATCGCTGCAACACAGAGGTCATACCAAGATCTGGACAGAAGCTACCTTAGCCCGATGTCCTGTTCTAACCATGGTGCAAGACCACATTACGCCGCATCATGAATTTATCTCCTCTGTCAAATTCACCTTTCATGATAAAGACGAGTGGCTAACCGAACCACACACCCTGATTTCAGGCACCAGACTCACCTGGTTCACGGATGGGTCTCGTGCTGGGAATCTCACTGGTGCTGGCGTATACGGGCAGAATCAAGACTACGAAGAGTTTCAACACCATGGACAATTTGCCACTGTATTCCAGGCTGAGGTTTCCGCCATCCTTGCCTGCACACAAGAAATCACACGACGCCACATAAAAGGCAAGCGCATCTCCATCTGCTCCGACAGTCAGGCCGCTCTCAAAGCTCTACGAGCACCAAGAGTGGTCTCTCGGTTGGTTTTAGATTGCAAACGAAACCTTGCTGGGATAGCAAGGGAAAACCGTATCGAACTACTTTGGGTTCTGGGACATAGTGGGATAGATGGCAACGAAAGAGCCGATGCTCTTGCAAGGCAAGGTTCTTCAGCCCGTCCTAAGGGCCCAGAGCCCATCGTGAGAATTTCTCTTTGCACAGGACTGCGAAAACTTGAAGAACTTCTGACAGAGTGGTTTTGTCGGGAATGGACTGAATCCAGGGGTATGAGGCAGGCGAAGACCTTCATTGATAGGCCTTCGATACGTCTCACCCAATCCCTCGATCCTGAATATGCGAAGAAGCCAATGCAGAGTTGTCACTGGCTTACTAACTGAACACTGTCGCCTTAACAGACATCTAAACATTCTGGGCATCAAACAAGGAAACTCCCATCCACATCATATGTGAATGTCCTGCGCTAACACAGCTCAGATGGCGGAGTTTCGGATAAATGACTCTTCCAGAGGAAGAAGCGCCAAACATCCCGGCTACCGACATCCTTGCCTTCGGCAGAGCTGCATGACTCTTGTGAAGGATGCCATACTCACGGGGCGACACAATGGACCCACACTAGTGGTCTAGCTGTCTGGACTTCGACAAGTCCCCCCGATGCTTACGCAACTCAACTCAACTCAACGTCATCCATATATGGCAAGCTTCATTATAAAAAATATGGGAAATCACTATAGCTGTGGCAATAGATATACCGAAAGAATTCGACCGTGTTTGGCACGGCACTGGGACGAAATAGCGCAGGACAAAATAGCGCGGACAAAAGAGCGCAGGACAAAATAGTGCAGGGACGAAATAGAGCGGACAAAAGAGCGCAGGACAAAATAGCGCAGGGATGAAAAAGCGCAGAGACGAAATAGCGCAGAGACGAAATAGCGCAGGGTCATAATAGCGCAGAGACGAAATAGCGCAGAGACAAAATAGCGCAGGGTCATAATAGCGCAGGAACAAAATTGCGCGCGAAAATGGAGTGCAGGATCAATGATTAGGTTTGTTCGTTTGTTAGAGTAAAGACTCATTCTTCAAATACAAGGTGTTTCAAAATGAGTCTATACCCTAGCAAACAAACTAACCTAATCATAGGTCTACTTTAACAATCCAACGGCATACCTAGTATTAAGTTACTTCGTTTGTAAGGGTAGTCTCCTTTTGAAACATCTAGTATTTGAAGAAATAGTCTATGCCCTGACAAACGAATGAACGTAATCATAGATGATGCACTACGTTTTCGCGCTCAAATTTGTCCCTGCGCTATTATGACCCTGCGCTATTTTGTCTCTGCGCTATTTCGTCTCTGCGCTATTTTGTCTCTGCGCTATTTTGTCTCTGCGCTATTATGTCCCTGCGCTATTATGACCCTGCGCTATTATGTCCCTGCGCTATTTTGTAAGCGCTATTTCGTCCTGCGCTATTTTGTCCTGCGCTATTTCGTCCCAGTGCCGTTTGGCACCACGGACTCCTCCACAAAGTACCATCATATATATCATTAACCTCAATTAAACCTTCTTTCATTGAATTTTCTTTTAGGCAGATCGCTTTATATGTGGTGGTGAACGAATTGTCGTCTGATACTGTTCTCATGTATGGGGTTCAGTACCGAAACATACGCTGATGCTCTTAGATTCCATTCAGAGAAGAGCCATCCGCCTAAAGAGTGATGCCATACTCACCAACTCTTTGGCCCTACTAGAACATCGTAGAAAACGGCGAACTTCCACTTCTGTATAGATACTTCAACGGTATTCCCAAGAACTTGAAATCTATAAAAGTTCAAAACAATCCTACACATCTACCTTCTCTCCATATCTTTTCTAGTTACGCAAGAAGATATCATTCGAACATTATTTATCGACTACCAATAGACTGTCGGCGCGTCTTATTACTTTTGACGTCATTACTGTTGACGTTTCACGACGTGGTATAGTCTGAGCATTTCTTGGGAAATTCATTTTGGGAAATCTAGAAAGAATGGAAAAATCAAAAGAATCTTTGTGCTTTTTCTCATCGTGATGAACTTCATATTAATTATTCTAGAAATTAGTGTTCTCGCCTGTAAGCTAACGTTCATAATTAAATGGACGCGAACACTACCACGAATATAAACGGACTATTGTTTTGCTATATACATTATTTCTATAATATATTTTTTCAGTTCAATATTCACATCAAGACACTATTATCATTTTATTTTTTACTTCTTGTTAGTTCCGTTATCTATGAAAGCGTGTTTCTTCGGTAGTTTTTCAAACTACCATCTATTTCAACTTTTTTTTAGTTTACTTATTTCCCAATTGCGACGAAAGAATCATTGTATTCGTCTCCTGAAACCCCAGATGAAAATTTTGAATAAAATCGCACAAAATTACAAAAATTGTCCGCAATATATTGGATCTACCATCTTCAATTCCCTAATTTTGACGAAGGAATCATGATTTTGAAAAGAATCGGATTATAATTACAAAACTCACTCAATATGACGGATTTGGTTCTATCTTGAATCTCCAAATTCTGACGAAAGAATCATAATCTCTGACCCCGGAAACCCCCAGATACCAATTTTGAATAGAATCGGATCATAATTACGAAACTCGTCCGATATATTAGATCCGCCATCTCGAATTTTCTAATGGTACCACCCCACCAATTTTAAACCAAATCGATCCAGTAGTTTCAGAGCCTATTCAATACATATACAAACGAACAATCAATCAATATACTTATCAGCAGAATCAGTATTCGCACAATTATGGGATAGCCGGTCAGTAACATAAGCCGCACATTCCACTAGTCAGTAGGAGGTATCTGAGAGCGCTAGACGCCAACATCGCCTATTTGCATATTTGATTTCTGTTTTTACGAACCCTGGAAATGAAAAACGTGTCGTTTTCTCTTTGCCAGGCATGGACCCGGCCGGACCCCTGTTCAAGAAATGGCCGAAGAGCCTCAAGCTGGACGCCAGTGACGCCGAATTCGTCGACGTCATCCACACCGACGCCGGCATCTTCGGCTACCCGACGTCCGTCGGCCACGTCGACTTCTGGCCCAATCAGGGCATCGCGCCGCAACCCGGATGCCAGATTCCGGAAATCAAGAAGAGGAATCCGGACGGCATCCTCGAGAAAGGTGAGTGATGTATCGGTCGAGATACTTTAGCCACTTGATATTTCTAGATCAAAACCGTGTCGCTGTCAGCTGCACTCATTTGATGTACTGTGTCTTTAGTGGGGGAGGCAAATTCAAATTTGCACCATCGGCAGAATGAAAATACCTTAGTGCAAATATATTTACCTTCCCATTTTGATACAAAATTTATCACAAACAATTGAAATGTATCCCGTAGCCAGGTAGGCAGGTGGCCAGGTAGCCGTGCGGACAGAGTGTCTATATTCTAATTCGCATTCGCTTGCCGGTCGTGGGTTCGATCCCCGTCGACTGCAGAAATTTTTCTGATGGCCCAAGAAAGTGTTTGGGATCACACGTTAAAAGGTAAGGCCCCCGTCATTCCTTGCTCGCACAAGACTTTCGAAGACTTTTGAGGGTTGCTTGTAAGGGGGCAACCGAATGACGGATAGAACAATTTTAGAACAATTTTTAGCAGACCGTGTACACTGTGTGGTATCAAAAGACGCGATGCAATTTTTTGGAGAAGCCGATACAACGGACGTTTTGAACTTTTGAGAGATTGCGGCAACTGATGTATTAATTCTTCCAACTGTGCTTTAGCTTGCGGCTAGCACGTCGTGCTCGAAAAATCACGTTTATTCTGAAGACCTTTATAATGTTGTTATATCCATCATTCGATTGCCCCATGCCCTCCCCCCCTACGAAAAATGCAATCCACTCAGAGCCTCCCTGTAACCACATATAATATACATCATCAGTTCAGTATTGTATCATTACTTGAAATTGAAGGATAATTAATACAGAGGAAAGAAAGTCTTAGATTGTAGCTCTATGTCGTGGTCGTCGTCATGACGCGTATCAGAGAGATTCCAAAACCGAGTAATACACCTGTATCTGCAGGCATCTTTTTGTAGACATATATACTTATTGTTGCCATGAAATCCTCGTGAAATAATCGAATTACTAACAATTCAATTCTGTGCGTTGATTTGAAAAAAAAAAAGGAGGAGACTTGTCCTCCATTATCTGATGATGTAGGTTTGTTTTCGAGTAATTATTTGACTCCAACGTTTTTTCGTTATTTTCCAGAAATGGGTTTCACCATTGAATATTGATCATGTACTTCCTGATAGGGGTACAGGAACCTTGTACAATCAACCTGACCCTTAACTGGTGCTTCGCACAATAATTTTATTCAAAGTTATTCATAATGTTTTTTTCATTCCCACAACCTTTGGTTTGTAAGGATTAAGGCTGATGATGAACACATGACTGTCCGAAACATATTCCCCTCAGCCGTTTCATGATGCACATTCATAGTAAATGAAAGAACTTCACATACGATGATAAGATTTTGACAAAACTCTTGACAATACGACAAACTCTAGTTCTACTCTCCAAAAAAAAAAAAAACAACACTTCGAGTACATTCATACGTAGCGACATCTACAGAATGATAGCAAAGGCGCCACCTCGAAATCCGTATAAAGTGGCTCAAGGTCATTGGCGGTCATTTCCAAAGATACAAGGATTTTCATGTGTGGATTGTGGATTTTTCAGCCTCTGAATGCGATCTGATATGCCTTGATCTTTTGAAACCGCTTTGCTCCAAAATAAACCTTTTCCCCTTACACATAAAAAAAATCGCTACATACACTGGAAAAAAAATAGTCGGTATAGTAAATAACAAACGTTAAGTAAAATAAGCTCTAGTCAGTACATACACTATATGAAAATTAGCACTACAAAATGGTATGATACTTATATTATAGTTTGATACAATTTTGTTGTGGTATTATTAGATGAATAATGTAGTGACTGGCGCCTATTTTACGGTATTCGCTACTGAGTAATTCTTTGAGTGTTGATATAATGTTTATGAGGGTGGCCCATGGTATAGACACAGTTTAAGGAATAAACTGTGGTATAGATAATACATGTATTTCAACTTTTTCGTATGTTTTTGTAGTTTTCTGTAGCCATTGGAGGTCGTACCAGTTTTACGCAGAATCGGTGGTGAATCCAAACGCTTTCCAGGGGGCTGTAGCATGCAACAATTGGGCTGAATACACGGAAGGAGTGTGCACTCCTGAAATGAGGCCCACCACCAGGATGGGGCTTTATGTAGATTGGGAGTGAGTACATACAGGATATTACTTTTTCCACTTCAATTTGAATTTCACAACTATATAGACTTCTATATTAAGTGGAATGAATATAGATTTCTGTATTAAGTAAGTGAAATGAGGTTTATGATTGGAAAACTTTGTTTCTGAGACAGATTGCTGTATTTCGTAGATTCTGTATTACGATTCTGGAACTAACAATCTCCCTTTTTCATTCCAGAGCCAGAGGGAATCATTTCCTCCAAACGAATCCTGAGTCGCCTTTTTCCATGACCTAGTACCTGAACATGAAAATTGAATCTCGTCAAGTTGAATAGTTTACGAATTTGTATATGGAATGTTACTTCCTATTGTTATTTCAATAAATTTGTTTGTTATATTATTTTTTCTACTTACTGAATTGCAAGTAGTCGGTCACCTCCTCATTTCAGGAAACATAAGATACCGCACGTTATAAGAGGGAAATATGCCTCCTGTAGAATTGGCTGAACTTATTATCTGTTTCGTCGGTTTCAATCATCATCATCATGTGGTCACTTAATCATTACCATCAAAATGAACTATAGTCGTCAATAAATCACCTAGTTGATAAACGGTTTCCGTTGTTTACGATCGATGTCCAAGGCGTGCGTCGCGCTCGACCTTTCCCTCTCGACGTCCGTCACGACGAACGTTCTGCACACCAGAAACACCACGAAAATATCAGGAACTTCATTATCCGTTGGATGCCGAGAACAAACGTTAATAGATTCGGAATTCACATGAAATTTTACTCCGATCTAGATGGTTTTCAAGCGCAATCATGCAGTCACCTATTCATCATTATTAGAACAAAGCAGTCGTCAAAAAACAAATTATCCTGAGTGAATAAATGTGTTTAAGTTTGGTAAATGTGATTGTTAGTTCATGGTTAATCAACGTTGACACTATATGTTACGGTTTCACTTTGATATAAAATGTATTTGAAAGCACAGAATGAAAGAAGAGTTGTCCAAAATCCTTTATTCAATCGTTATACAGATTATTTAGGTATCATGCTTGATATTCCATGTTCCTTTCTAGTGCTACATAGATCCTGCATACCTGGAAAAAAATGAGGAACAATTGATGAGAGAAATCAATTCACAATAGGTACTTACCCATGTTATCAACTATAATATCTCCTCGATTCGATCTCTACTGTAGGCTTCCTCTGATGGTCCAAATCTGCAAAATACACGTATATGGTTGGATTATCCGCAATATTCACAATATAATCATAGTAGCTTGTAGGAAAATCATTCAGTTTGAGGTTATCGCTAGTGGCTGGAATTTGTCATCTTCTTATCCTACTTAATATGGAACTTCTAGTAAGTCCTCAACGAAAATAAAGGTTATAGCCTAACTCAATCGAAAAATGATATAACCTCACCAGTGTGGCATTTTCGCGGGATTCTAGAACAATATCGCCGAAATAGTGAGATCTGACAGGCTCTTTTTTAATAACCTATGAAGATATTGAAGCGTGCCATCGGATTATTGCGGATTTAAACTGTAAAATCAGGACTTACTAGGAAACATGAGTGGTCAAAGGACGGTCCACTGCCTACTACCTGCCACGGGATGAAATTCCTAGTCAAAAATTGATTATCAGATTCCATTTTGTAGTTGCCACATTTGGCCACCTGAGATCAAGGTAAATATGTCTGGAATCGGGCAAACCTGTAGCTGACCTTATGATTTTCTTCATGGTAGTATAATCACTTGCAGGACAAAAACTTTGAGTAGTTCAGTAGTACCTAGTTGATGAATATATACTTACTGCTATAGCCGCGGATGATTCATATCATTGCCTTCTTCCCAATCGCTGTTGCTTCTTACATGGTACCCTGTGTACACGAGCCTAGCATATTAGCCGTAGTCTTAGAAGGGAGTGTAAGCCAACAACGTTTCGACCTTGTGGATCAAAAGTTGACTAAAGCAGGTGCTTGTCCACCACTTACCTGTCTTGCTATGGGTCATCGCTGCTCCAAACTACCACTTTCGACCATAAAAGTCACTCAAAGTGAGCTGTATCTAGTTCTCTATCTGTTTGTACTGATTCAGGATAAAATGCATTTCCAACAATAATTAGCATAGTTTCGAGTGTAGAATCTAGCTATCAACCTATACTCCTGGTATCGATACCAGAGGGAAATCTGAGTAAGTTTTGAATGCAACTCCCGATCAGTAGTATGCCAGGCTGATATATTATCATCTTCTATTCTATTAATAATGTGCTTTCATGAATCACTGCTTGAAGCTATCATAATTAATCACCTTCCACCACCTTATGAAGTGAAACAATCTCAATCGACAATAACAAAATTTTGTTCTCTCACACGCCACCTAAGTTTAATTATTTGCATAAATAATCATTGTTTCCAAAGTTTGCACATGTCTGTGATAGTCTGTTAGTGACATAAGCAAATTCCACTAGTCAGTTGGTTGCGGCTAGACGCCCACAGAGTCTATCTACGATTCATCGATTTAAAATCTGACAGTTCAAGTTCGGGATCGCCATGAAACTTTACGTCGATGTAAAGGGTTTTCAACCAGAAATAAGTTATGTTTGAAATTTGGCGTGAAACTATGTCGAAGACAAATATAAAGAGTATTAATCCTCATAAAATTTTATTCTAAAACGGCCTGTACATTCCGAAATAATGCCTACAATTCGGACACGAATGATACGAATAACTGCACGAGTGCATACAGTACGGTAGCAAACAACAAGGCCAGCAGAAGAACAAACACAGCACCAAGGCCAACAGATGCGTCGCGCTCGACCTTTCCCTCTCGACGTCCGTCACGACGACCGTCCTGCACACCGGACACACCACGTACACCGGGTCCGGGCCCAAGATGGCCGACTCCGACGACCCGGCGCTCGGCGACGTCGCCTCGAACAGGCCTTCTACTTCGGCGTACGACGGCGGCGGGCGTCGTACTGGGAAGGAATCGGAGGAGACGGAGAGTTTATGCGCAGGGCCCATGCGCAGCACTGACGAGTACGAGGGCAGCACCTTGGAATGGAATGAAAAATTTATTGATACACTAGCTGACCCGGCAAACGTTGTTTTGCCATTAACATTATTTCTAGAAAAAAATTTCTAGATAAATATTTATCAGAAAACTTTCATTATTTTATTTCTACTACTTTTTAGTTTGTCAATCAATAAAAGCGGGATTCTTTAGTTTTTCAATCTAACTCTATTAATTTTCTACTTCTTCTTTGTTCGGTTCTCAATAACTCTTCATTTTTTCAAACTACTCTTTATTTTCTACCCACTTCTTTTTAGTTTGGCTATCTATAAAAAGGTGTTTCATTAGTTTTTCAAACTGATATTTATTACAATAGCGGATACCCGACAAACTTTGTTTTGCTATATACAATCATTTCCAGAAAATATAATTCTTCTCCGACCCCGAAAACACCCAGATACAAATTTTGAATAGAATCGGATCATAATAATTACAAAACTCAGTTGCCGCATATTAGATCCTCCATCTTTAATTTCCTAATTTTTATGAAGAATCATAACCTCCGATCCCAAAATCTCCCAGATACAAATTTGGAATGGAATCGAATCATAATCAAAAAACTCGTCCGCCATATTGGATCCGCCACTTTGAATTTTCCCATTTCAACAAATGATTTATATCTCCGACCTCTAAAACCTCCTGATACCAATTTTGCATAGAATCTGACCATAATTACAAGACTCATCCGCCATATTGGATCCGTCATTTTGAATTTCCAAATTTTGACGAACGAACCATAATCTCCGACCCCGAAAACCCTCAGATACCAATTTCGAATATAATCTATCATAATTACAAAACTCGTACCCCATATTGGATCCGCCTTCTCGAATTTCCTAATTTTGATGAATCTATCTGACCTCGAAAACCCCCAAATACCAATTTTGAATGGAATCTGACCATATTTACAAAACTCGTCCGCTATATTGGATCCGCCATTATGAATTTCCTAATTTTGATGAAGATATCATATTCTTCGACCTCGAAAACCACCAGATACAAATTTTGAATGGATTCTGACCATAATTATTACAAAACTCGTCCGTCATATTGGAGCCTCCATCTTGAATTCCCAAAATTTGACGAAACAATCATAATCTCCGACCCCGAACACCACCAAATACCAATTTTGAAAGAAATCGGATGACAATGCTCATCCACCATATCGGATCCGCCATCTTGAATTTTCGATTTGAAAAATAGATAACGACTAATTCTCATACCTACCGAATACGCGCAAAAAATTTCATACGATTCGTTCGAGCCGGGACAGGAGAATTTTATATATTAGATTTTATTCATTCATTCATCAAATGAGGAGCGATCTGCCAAAACCAGATAAATCCACACTTGCATGGGCAAAAATGATTTTATGATCGATTCCTATTTCTTTTGATGAGATGAATCCGATGGCGCAATCAGTTCCAACCATAACCCGTTAAATCCCATTCGAAATCGACCTCAAAGTCGAGCAATTCAAGCAAAACCAAATAAATAAAAAAAAAAAATCCTGAAACTTGAAATATTTGGTATTAAAAATATTGATGTCAAAATAAGCACTTTTTACATCATGAAATTAGTTAACTCAAACAAAAACAGATAAATCCATTTTGTGATATGCAATAATTAATTATTATGTTAATCATCCAAAAAAAACTAAAACAGTATTGACGAGGTGAATATAATCATATTTCAGTTACACCATTTATTTTCTTGGCTAAAGTTATGAACGCTCTAATGGACGATTTTTTGCCATTATCTCAAAAATGGATCAATCTGGTTTTGGCTGATCGCTCCTCAAATCAAGTAATATCCCTAACAACACAGGAATGTCCTAGGTACGTCCCTTTTTTGTCCCGTGGTACAAGGACATGATTGGGGCATCCAGGGGATGTCCCGCAGTGGTTGTCCAGTGGACATCCCGCCCGGTACATCCCTAGGTTATCCTATTCGTGTGTCTCTGGAATATCTGATATCCATTCACATTAGAGTCAATGGATTCCTTCAAAATATTGAGTTGAATTTTTTTGAAAATGTTCGTTTTTCTTCCGGAAAATAATTGACTATCGACCAAATTACCATTTTTCGCAAACAGATATCGTAAACGCATAATGCCCCTCATTTTTAAACACCCAAGAATGATAATAATTATACATGAAATCCTAACAAAGTTGTATTCATTCAGGTTTCAGTTTTGTACTGTTCAAGAATCAGTTTGGTACATGAATCTTCAGAAGGCATATTAGCCAATAGAGTAATGTGCGTTCCTGATAAGCTGAAGTACCCAGGTTCGACTCACATTTTATTTCCTTTTGTCAAAGGGATGTCCCTGGAATATCCCTTGGACGTCCTAGGGATATCTTGGTGTACTTGGTACATTACAGGGACGTACCAGTAGAACATATCCCATGGATGTTCTTTTTGTCTGAAAGTGGAGCCCCTGGGAGGTCCCTACATGTCACTTATAACTTATATAACCTCCAAGTAGTCAACCAATGGGAATTGGGAATTTGGGAAGGGGGAACGCTTCAGCGCAAAAAAATTGTTGAAACAAGAATAACACTCGAAATAGTTATTAAATACCGAAAATGCCTTCAGTCTCCAAGTCTTCATGTACTCATAACTCATAGTATGTACTTTGTCCCAAAAAGTATATTCCTGGGATGTCCCTAGGATTTACTTGTGTTGTTAGGGATCTGGATATTTCGTCATTGAATATAAGTTATATACAGCGTGTCTCACTATGAGCGCATCCTCCCTCATGATACAGTGAGGACGTAAAAAGTCCTCCCTCCCCCTTAACTTTTGAATGAAACAAGCTGGCGAGGTCGGGTAAAATTCAGGTTGAAAAGTACTACTTTCACTACTTTCTGGCATAAAAATGATTGTGGTCACGTGGCGTTGTGTCAAAAGGGAACCATACAATTTTTTTTTCCAAATGTAAAGGGGGGTCCCGTGGCTTCAAGTTTTGAAGGCCTTCCGATTCTCTAGAATCGGCCAAGCCGACTAGTTGCGTAACAAGAAAAAAATTATCTGTAAGAAAACATATTCCAGTAGAACATCAATCGACTTTCTGGCAGCTGTTTGTAGATAATCCGCAACGAACAACGAAAACGGTAGTCATGGATTTTGGCGCATCTACGATCTCTGTGGAAAAATATCTCAAAAAACACAAATTTCACCCATTTGAATTGAACATTCTGTATCAGTTAACAGAAGACGATCCGGAAAAAAGACTGCAGTTTTGTGAGGTCATGTCTGACCGCAATTCCGGTTACATTAACTCAATGTGTGTTAGTGATGAAAGTACGTGTTTTGTGAATGGAACGGTAAATAGACAGAATGTGCGCTATTGGTCAGACATAAATCCGCACGTTTTTCAAGAGGGTCATACTCAAACTCCAGAGAAGATCAACGTATGGGCCAATATTTATGGCAGGAAATTCAACTGGGCATATGTATTTGAATATGCTTCAAAAACTGATCCATCACAGTATTCAAGAAGTAGTTGGAGTAAACCCAAATGAGTTTACCATGGATGTTACCTTTCAACAAGATGGTGCACCCCTTCACTACTACAGACCTGTCCGAGAACGACTTAACGAGAATTTTCCGGGACGGTGGATAGGCAGACGTGTTTCCATTGAATGACCAGCTAGGTCACCTGATATGACATCTATGGACTTTTTTGTGGGGGTACATAGAATCTAAGGTGTACGTCACGCAGCCACAGTCACCCCAGGAACTTATGGACCGAATAATAGATGTGTGTCACAGGAACATTATAACAATTCTTTTCGATGTTTCGAAAAAGGAGAAAAGATTTTCATTTGTTATAGGCACAGCAGCTCGTTTGTTTTGTTCCGGAGCAGATCGTGAGTTAGTTATTTTTTTGATACAAAGCGCCACTCAGTTTTCGCAGCGAATTACTGAGATAAAAATCCAAGATATAAATATAAGCCGAAGTAACTGTTAACAGATTCATTCACCTTAACATGCCAACAATGGGTATTGAGAATGGAGGTAAATAATGTTGTATGATTTTAACTCAGTACAAGGGTAGATTTTCCTTCATATAGGCCTATACTTTGGGTTCACAGAGTCTCTAACAGACTCAATAATTCTATTGAATGTAAATTCCGATATTAGACTGAAATGTTTTGTTGACAAGTACCTAAATATCTCTCGACACGAGACAGTGAAAAATCACTATCAAAATGTCCTCAGACAGGAAAAAAATATGCATGTTGAATGTCCTCAGACAGGGAAAAAATATGTATGGAAAATTCTGACATTAACTGCAAGTTCTGGATTTTGTACCATGAGATTCCAACTGTGGTTCACTAGATCTCACTACCCGGATGAAACGTAGACACTCCTCTCTCAGTCGGCGTTAGGGGTTAGAGGTGCTAGGAAAACTGGATCCCCATACTCTTGACAGGAGTCACAACCACCTGGAGACCTGGGCACTTGGTTTATCCCAGGGCAACTGGATGCTGCGCGGGAACTCTGGCTGACGGGTCCACAGGCTGTTACCAGGGCAAGCCTTTCCCACAATCCAAGCTGGACCAGGACGTCTCACTATCTGACTAGGCACTGGGAGTTCAGGCTCCGAAGCAACGAAAATCCTTGGGATGATGGATGATCATCTACCACACCAGGAGTCTGGACACCTCTGGACTTCCTGTCAGAAGTAAGGATCACTGGCTATCTGTCCCGATAGGGCTGCTAGGGACTTGCACTGTTGGCAGCGAGGATTCTGACAGATATGCCGGGCTGTCGGGTCCTATAGATGCCCAAGAACATACACAAGAAATCACCAGGGTCCTGCTCCCACCTTCGAGTGTATTGGTAACTCAGGCTTCAAAGCAACGAAGATCCCTCAGGTGCCTGAACCATCGAAAAAAGTGTCCACGTAATGCCCAAACAGTGGAGTACGAAAAATAGTTCAAGATTTCCAAATGCCCATAGTTGATGGAGGATTCGATTTTTAGTGATCCATTCAGTTAACAGTGTTGAGTGTTGAAATTCTAGTCCAGAAACATGCCATGTGGTCAAAAGAGAATGGAGTTTATATCATCCACTTCTGTACCCCTTGCTCCCCTGTATGAGGTCGTGATATCTGAAATGTACTCACCCTATCGAATTACATCCACAAAAAGAAATTTAATATCAACTTCCATATCGGAAAGGTTCAACACAAAAATAGGTGACAACCACCTGACCTGATCGCACGAGAGGCCAAGATCAAAAAGGGCCTCATTTTGGCATCAACACATGGAACCTCTTCGTAAGAGAAGGAATCACCAAGAAGGATGATGAAACGGAAATTGCTCAAACAACAAGTTTCCGTCAATCAGAGCACTTGCGACCCATCTCAAAAAAATATTGCAAACCAAATTTCATCTCTGCGCAGCGTCAAGCTATTCATTCAAATAATATGATTCAAGGATGCAACTTGAAAGGAATATTATATATCGATCATGACATCGATAGTCGATACAGTAGGTAGTCGATCCACCAGTCGATAAAAAATTGTGAATATCCCTGTACCATTACAAGCCACTGCCACTAAACGCGACAAATAGACAAGACAAAGAGACTAAGGTGTAAATTACAGTATTCATGGGCATCTGACAAACGTGTGAGATTGGATAAGAATAAGTGGACGAAAATGACCTAACAGTCATCTGGTCATGGACATTGAAAATGAAAACATTTATCAAGCTCGAGTAGTTTCATCAGTATTATATTAAAATGGGGTTATATTTGTAGCTGACATTATCACATAATAGGAATGTAAATCTTACATAACATCTAGAGAATATTATGTAATATATTCATGTCAGTTTTTTATATTCGTAAGATTATATTTATGGCAATGAAATTATATAAAATATACATAAAATAGTGACATAATGGTTCATATAGTATTTGTGGCCTACATTTCGCGATGACAGTGATGTGGGTTATACATAACATAGTTACATAATATGTATTGACAATTATGTAACACTTATGTCAGTATTACATAATTATGTTTGCTGGGAATATCTCACCTTGCCGAACGACTTGGCGCTCTCGCTGTGCAACAGGTGGGAGGAGTTGATGACGCCCGCCCTGAACACGTGGAAGTCCGCCCGACGATGCGTGCTCGACGCATGCGCCCTGCTCGAGGTGCTTGGCTCCGAGAACTCCGCGGGCACGGTTTGCCGGCATACGGTGTAGTTCAGGACTTCGCCCAGGATTTGCTTGACTGTCACCACTTTGGAGGGGGCAGATTCGTCATTGGTGGGTAGCGTGTCCGATGCTACTTGGCTGGTCTTGTCTGCGGAGGCGTCGTTCGTTTCTGAGGTCTGGGCATTTTTGCACTTATCATGCCATGTTGTCATGAGTTAGTTTTTCAAAATTGTTTATTGTTAGAGGAAATGTGCCTATGATGGTCCCTCCTAAGGAATATGCCTCATCATTTTTTAATAATGAATTTATTTAATGATATTGAGTAACTTATCGACGCCTTATCGGTTGTTCTTCAATGTAAGCTATCAAAATTCTTACCAGAAATAAAATAGTGTCATTTACATGCATTTTTCTGATATCTCCTGAGTGGTGGATCATATACAGCGTGTCTCACTTTAAACGCCCTCCCCCTCTATATCTCAGTTATTAATCATGCGATTTCAACCAGGCAGCACATCCTTCCGTTGTCAACCTCGAAAGATGTCGAACAGCACTTTATCAAGACTCCTTCATCCATAGAACGTCTAGGCTCTGGAATTCATTGCCTGTGGAAGTATTCCCAACAACATATAATCTCCAGAAGTTCAAATAAAATTCCAATACCTACCTCCGGTCCCTATCTTCCCTAGGAACGCACGATGTTCTTTGAACATTATAGGGATTCCATTTCGTGTGCTCCAAGCGATAAAAAAAACCGATGTGGTATGAATACCCATCAATATGATCAGTTTTACAAAGATGCACATCATGTTGGACAGTGCCGAGCGTTTAGTTCAATAAGAAGGAGTCGATTTTTCATAAAATCATATTAGGCATTTTTTAACAGGAAATGTAACCTCATATCATTGTTCCTCATGATTTCGAACCCTTATATGCAAAAAAATCACCTAATTCCGAATCAACAGGATTGGCTTCATTTTTTTCATTTTCAGTCTCGAATAAATAGTGACTTCAAATCAACTACGAATTTTGGAACGTTCAATGGCTCCGGTAGATGGAAAAACATGATTTGGAAGGAAAACCGAGTTATACTTTTTTATGTTGAACTCACCGTTTCCGAGTAAATAGTTATTACGTTCGCAAAAATGCTGTTTAGATGTGCCTGTTTTTCTGAAACCCTCCATAGGCATCTCATGAAAATCCACATAGGTATTGAATAAATGTTTGGAGATGAAAATGAGATTCAGAAGAATACTGTAGTAAGTTCTAAATCGTATCTTTATTTATTTATTATAAAATTGAACATCAACCTTTTTCCAGCTAACTACTTTTATCAGAATTCCCATCACATGTTAACTTGTCATCCATGATTATATCATTATACAAAGTATCGTATTTAGATATCTATAACAGTCATTATACAAAGTATTGCATTTGGATATATATAACATCTCCCTTTCTGAATAAAAGCAGAAAACCGTAAATATACCGGATACAAAAATGAAACTATCTTTTCACCTGTTTGTAAACTCGACCATACCTAGATTTATTGGTAATTTCAAACTCAGATACTCTACTTGCTATACCTGAAGAAGTTGATGATAAATTGTCATCAGATGGTTGAGTAGAATTTTTATTTGGAAAAAATACAGATGTTTCTCCAGAAAGGTTACTTTTATCTAACCTAATGAATTTTCTATTCCTTCTGTATATTCCTTCTTCAGATTTGAGTAAATATGACCTAGGAACATTTTTCACTTTATCAAGAACAATAGCTTTAGACCATGATTTTGAATTTGGATATTTCTTGAATAAAACCGAATCATTTAGACTGAGATCGTTGTGAGTTTGAAACCATAAAGAACATATTATGAGGTCAGTTTTCCTGTGAAAAAATGCCTGATATGATTTAATAAAAAACTGACCCCTATTCATTTCAATAAAAATGCACGGCACTGTCTAAAATGATGTTTGTCTTTGAAGAACTGGTCATATTGATGATTATTCACACCGATACAAATTTGATAAAGATCGCACGACTGATAGCTGAGATATAGAGGGGGGGGGGCGTTTGAAATGAGACACGCTGTAGATATGCCCGTGATGGCCCCTTTATAGTTTACATATTTTTACATTTTTATCAATCAACATTTTTATTGTATGAAATTCTCAACTCTAGATGCATACAAATGAGGAGAATGTATGGAAAACGCGAAATGAAAAATAAACTCCAACACATAATTCGCAAACAAATTGCTTGCACCGATTGTTGACGCCAGCAATTCGTTGTGGCATGCACGAAAACGCAATTGGGGTTGGGGTGGTCCATCATAGGCAAGTGAACGTATTGATACTTTGAATCAAGTAACAGTTGTCTCATACAGAGTGGGCCTTTGAAAACGAAACAGAGGCTCTGTAGGTCGCCAAAACCGGATTATGAAAAGAATCTGAAACACGTCAACTACGTTTTCGAGGGGGACATCGTCCTACAATATTTTCAGCTCTGCGGCGTTGCCGCTGCTAACGAAAAGAAGCAACAACTTTGTTATTTCAAATGGAACACCTTGTATTTCATTGCATTTTTAGATTCTCCCCGAAGAGCTGATTTCATCAATGCATCACACTTGGGGTCTAGCTGTAATGGTTTCAGGGATATAAAGTGTTCAAAATCGAGATTTTTCAACTTTGACATTTTTTTGTGTCGAAACTATTCATTATTGGTCGAAACGGCTCTCATGTCCCTATCTCAACTTGTGATTTACTATCTACTGACATTTAATTGGGACAGATACAGGGTGATCAGAATTCTGAATCTTGAACCACCCTGTATTTGTTTCAAATAAATGTCAGTAGATAGTAAATCACAAGTTGAGATCGGGACATGAGAGCCGTTTTGACCAATAATGAATAGTTTCGACACAAAAAAATGTTAAAGTTGAAAAATCTCGATTTTGAACACTTTATATCCCTGAAACCATTACAGCTAGACCCTAAGTGTGATGCATTGATGAAATCAGCTCTTCGGGGAGAATCTGAAAATGCAATGAAATATAAGGTGTTCCATTTGAAATAACAAAGTTGTTGCTTCTTTTCTTTAGAAGCTGCAACACCGCAGGGCTGAAAATATTTTAGAAAGATGTCCCCCTCGAAAATGTAGTTGACCTGTTTCAGTTTTTTTTTGATAATCCGGTTTTGGCGACCTACAGAGCCTCTGTTTCGTTTTCAAAGGCCCACTCTGTATATTCTAGAATCAACAAAATAGATTCACAATGTGCATTTCTACCTCACCCATCGAACATAGCTGTCATATTCATTTCACTATAAGAGCGAAGTACAAAAAATGAGAACATTCTTCCTAGATCAACACTCACTTTCAATTTCATTCTCTTGAATCACTAACATGAAGGAATTGCTTTCGAAAATTAGTAGCAACTGCGTCTGAAAATGCTTGATGCATGAGCTGAGTGTATAGCGGTAGGACGGTTAGGACGCGATATTTGGAAATACAGGTGGTGGTTCCCCTACCTACGCATTTTTGTCTCAAAAACACAAATATGATAATGAGAATGTGAACGAACCACTATTCATATAGAAATTATTTTACTGAGGAACTGAACTCATAATATTGTTCCAAACCCCATATGTAAATTCTCATTTATTATGTATGGAATCTTTCAAAACAAAAGGCACATCTATAATCAGGAGTCATTCATAATTTTTGTCGGTAACTGAACCAAAAATATACATATTATAAGGAAGAAGAGATGGAAAGCCCTAATTTCGAGTGACAATGGAAAATGAAAATTCTCCACCGCTCCGTGTGAGAGTCGAACTCACAACCTCTGGGTTACATGACCAACGCTCTGCAAATTGAGCTAACGGGATATTCGTCGATCAATCGACAGGAAGGTCGAGTTCTCATCACACACCAGGCGGCAGAATCCTTTCAATTCCCGAAGTCGCTGGCAGGATGGTACTATATAGTCTCCATATTTCCCTGTTCGTGCTTTGGCATCGTCTCCTCAGGGGGTTGAACTAAGAGGGCTAGAAATATGCATTTCAAGTGTCTTCCTTGGAAATTGAATTGATGTGTCTTCTCGATTTTTCAAACCATTTACTGGAAAGGAGATATTGAGGGGAAAGTTTTCTGAGTGACACGGCATTTTTCGGAATCTGCTCAACAGGAAATAATAAACTAGGGTATCGTTGAAAAGAGAATTGAACGCCCTTCAAAATGATGCGCTATTTGACCTCCCTTTCCATTCGAGATTCTGAGGATAACATTTACCCCTCCTTGGGGGTTGAACTAAGAGAACTGAAACTTATAATTCTGAGTGTCGCCCTTGAAAATAAAATCCACCTGTCTTTCCGATGTCTCATATTATTCACTGGAAGATATTGGGGGTGAGAAGTTTTCAAAATTTTCCCCTGTATATCATTGACACGTAGCGGCCAAAACGAAAATAGAAGCAAGAAGGGTGAACCATTGTTGTTCCGCTAGCAATTTCATCTTGACTTTCTTTTTTAATGTATATATATACAGGGTGGGCCACCAGTAACGCCTCGGTCTCTAGAAGGCTTACCACTTATCTTCTTGGAATTCTTCCGCTCTTGGAAGTTGCATGTCAAAATAGGCTACCATTTGAAATTATTTTGAAATATACAGGATGTCCCCAAAAATCACAAAACACTGAAGTTGAACTTTTTTCAATCGAACACCCTATATATCATTTCAACAATCCATCATACTTGGGGTCTAGCAGTTATAATTACTGAGATATAGGGTGTGAGAAATCGAGATTTTCCAAGTTCAAGAATTTTTTGTGTCTAAACCATTCATAATTGGTCAAAACGGCTCACATGTCCCTATCTCAACTTTTGATCAACTATCTACTGATATTTTATTGAAACAAATACAGGGTGGTGCAGAATTCAGAATCTCGATCACCCGGTATATGTCCCAATTAAATATCAGTAGATAGTTAATCAAAAGTTGAGATAGGGACATGTAAGCCGTTTTGACCAATTATGAATAGTTTCGACACAAAAAATTCTTGAACTTGGAAAATCTCGATTTTTCACACACACACAGTAATTATAACTACTAGACCCCAAGTATGATGAATTGCTGAAATCAGCTCACCAGGGAGAATCTCAAAATGAAATAATATATAAGTTGTTCGATAGAAGAAAGTTTAACTTCAGTGTGTTTTATGGTTTTTGGGGACACCCTGTATGTTTCGAAATAATTTTAAATGGTAGCCTATGTTGACATGCAACTTCCTAGAGAGGAAGAATTCCAAGAAGATAAGTGGTTAGCCTTCTAGAGACCGAGGCGTTACTGGTGCCCACCCTGTATTGCAATTCTTTATATCTGTACTTATTCTATTATACAAATCTGCAGCAAGAAAAAAAACCCTTTTGCAAAATGGCTGTTATTGAGTGATGGAGAATATTGAAATTATCAGGAAATGTAACATTGACATCTCAAATGCTCCTTCTGGGGACTAACTTTTCATGTAGATAAGTGGGCATTACACTCTGTACTGTATGAATACATACAGAATACGAGGCGGTTCGTTGATTAGCCATATTTAACCTTTTCAGATTGTTGATTTTTTTCAGAAATATGGTAATATTTTCTCAAATCAAAAATAAATCTGCATTTTATTCTATTCATAACGTCGACAGTATATATAATGGAAAGCAATGGCCCCAAGATAGACCCTTGGGGTACACCCGATGTTATGCTCCTGGAAGATGAAACCGTGCTATTCATCGCTTCCTTTTGCTCTCGGTTAGACAGATTTGACTCAATAAACTTCACGACATTGACAGAAAAGCCATAATATTTAAGTTTGGCTTATAGCAGATTGTGGTTTATAGTGTCGAATGCCTTAGAAATATCAAGGACCATGCAGATTCGAAACAAAATTTTTATCAGAGGCTCTGACAACACGTCTACAATGTTAGCTAGGGCTGTTGCTGTACTATGACTTTTTCTGAAGCCGGACTGTGTAGTAGGCAAAAGCTCATTTCCTTACAAATATTCTTCAATTTGCTTGTATATGACCTTTTGAAACAGTTTCGAGATAGTTGTTGAAAGATTTATTGGGCGAAAATCTGAATAAGGAGATGGAGTGGCCATTTTAGGAATGGGCTGAACGATTGAGGTCTTCCATTGCTCAGGAAAAAAATTGAATAAGTTTCATCAAGTGGGGTTTTGGAAATATTCGAGCAATATCTTCAGGACCCCCCTTTTCAGATGGTCGTACCTCTCTTAGGAGACATTTCTCGACTCATATTCATTAAAACTATCCTTCCTATTTTTGATCGTAGAAGCCGCTGGTGAAGTTTGGCAGGCTAATTTCGGGACACCCTGTATATGGTCTGAAAAGACATTGTTGTGACTGGTCGCATGAAACTGATCATAAATGGAAGCCTCACAGCGGAAAGGTACATATTGGTGATTTTAGAATCACATATACTGTAAGGATTCTTGTTGATGCAAGATGATGCCAGGCCTCACGTCGACCAAGTGGTGATAAATTATCTAGAGGATGTCTGTATCGTTACCATGGCATGGCCAGCTCTGACCCCGGATTTGAATCCCATTGAGAATCTCTGGAACATTCTTGGGACAAGATTTCAAGAAGGAGGTAGCTTGAATACTTTGGAAAACGTACGGCAGAGACTGGATTCAAATTTGAAAAGATCTGGACCAACATGACATTAGGTCTCTTATTTTGGGTATATAGGCCGTCTTTGCCAAAAGGTTATTCGTGCCCGCGGCAGAAATACTCGCAACTGACCCTTTTTCTCAACTTGTGACCTGCATTCTGTCTTGTTTTTTCGTTGTTCAATTTTAAAATTTTCCTTAAAATCATGTTACCCTATGAAATGGTGGTACTCGAGTAACAGAAGAGATGAATCCAAAAAAGAAATGCGTAATTTCAATTCTAACTTGATAGTGTAGTACCTATATATTACACTTCACAGGGTATTACAAATTTCATGAAAGAAACACGCTGTAATTGCTGCACCCGATTAGGGTCCCTTGATGGAAATTGACGTTAAAGTCATCTTAACAGGGTACGGACAGATCCTCGTCTCCTCTCACTCTAAAGCGTTTGTGAAACAGTTATATAGTTCCATCCTTACTCAATTCTGGGGATAAACACTAGATTTTTGACATTCGTTGTTTTTTAGGTTATATTGAGGTCACTGGCGTATCATACGTAATTTCCATATGGAATTCCTGATTCAACTATACCAAGATAACAAGATATAGATGAATAATCCTCTAGTTTTAGAGTTTACTACTCCAGCATAATCTCTGTGAGGTAGGGAACATATAAATTGTACTGAAAGCTTATAATGTATTTCACCAAAAGAGACTGTTCTTAGACTGTATACCAGGGTTGACTGAATTGACTGAATGAATTCTGATTTCAAGCTGAGCAGTAGTTTTTCTATGAGCTGAATGAGCAGAGCCTTATGATTGAGAAATGGTGGAAACCTCGATGTGGGTTTCTAAACTACTGCAGGTATACTCATGTCATATATTCGGAAATCCAACTCGGAGAAGAATTTATGGAGTTACTAATATCACACTATGTACAAAACTTCGTCTAGGACGAAAAGTAGGCTGATAAAAATAAATATGTAAAATATGTAGTAAAATAAAGAAAAGAATATACTCTACTTCATTTTTTCGTCTCCCTTGAATAAAAAGTCATTTTCGAATAATTTATTGATGAACGGATATTTTGTTTTCAATCCTTCTTTCTTCTTCCAGAAGTTTCGATTTCAAATTTTTCATGTTCAGATCGTTTTCGTCGTCTCTCAGATTTCTTGATAAGTATTCGTACTCTTTTGGCAATCCTAATATTGTGAATCCTGCTTGTACTTTTTCGCTCAAATTATAGCCTGCATTCTTCACTTTATGATAAAGACCATTTCTTCTCGTTAAATAATCATTAATTGATTCATTTTGAGATATCGTAGCATTCACAAAATCCTTTAATAATAAAAATCCATGCCATGTATCGTACTTTGTATGTATCTTCTTCAAATTATCCCAAATATCTTTTGCCGTGTGGCATTCCATGATATCGTCTAAGCTATCATTATTCATCATGAGATATAAGATTGATTTGGCACTATGATTAATTTTATTTTTAGCAGGATCTCCCAAATTAGTAATGGTATAACCGGGTTCAATCGCTTGCCATAGATTTTTTTATTTCTAAAATACCTTGGGCTTTCATAGACCAATATCTATAGTTTTCGGAATTTAACTTCTCAACTTTCAAATCATCCATTATAAAGAATTACGTCGTCTTTTCAATATAAATGGAACTTATTCTTCGTCGTCGTCGTCGTCTATACAGGTCCAACCAATGAAGACTACCCCTATATCTTGAAATTTTCGTCGTCGGCTTCTCGGAAAGCTAAAGGCCCATAACCTGTGTGAATACTAAAGGATTCTGCAGAGAATTGCACAGCAAATCCGAGTAAAAACTCCAATAAATATATGGTAGAACTGACTTTTAATCAATCTAATTGACAGACAGTTAATAACAACAACTCATAACATGACACATTCTTTACATATCATATCATAACATCGGTGACCATATACAGGGCGTTAGGTTGTAAAGCATGAACCTCCAACAAGTAACGAAGAAGTAGGTATGCGCAGTATAACTTATAGGCACGCTATTTTCACTCTTGCATATCCTACATATTTTCTATTTGTGGTAGAGTAATGATCATATAAACTAATGTCTTTTGCCATATTGGATCCATCATCTTGAATTTCCCAATTTTTACGATACAATCATTATCTCCTACCCCGAATACCCCCAGACACCAGTTTTAAATAGAATCGGATCTTCATTACTAAACAATCCACCATATTGGATCCGCCATCTTCAATATCCCAATTCTGACGAAATAATTATAATCTACGACCCCGGAAATAACCAGATACCAATTTTGATTTTTATTGGATCCGCTATCTTGAATTTCCCAATCTTGACTAATCATAAAGTTCGACCCCGAAAACCCTCAGATATTTATCTTAAATAGAATTAGATCATAATTAGAAATTTCTTTCGTTATATATTGGATCTGTCATCTTGAATTTTCCAAGTTTTACGAAACAATTATTATCTCCAACCCCGAAAAACCCCAGATATATTCCAATTTTGAATAGAATCGGATCATAATTACAAAACTCGTTTGCAATATGATCTTCCTCAACAAGTGAATACCCTGTACATACCTATGATTAAAATTTAGAATGATTTTCTGTAGCGCCCATGGATTTGAGGTGACAGCAGTGTCAGGGATGCCAGTAGACAAAACTGAAGTCTCTAGATCATTAAAAAAGAATGCAGCTATGATCTGTCCGTACCCTGCTAGATGACTTTAACGTCAATTTCCATCAAGGGACCCTACACCCGATATGTATAAAGAAGGGGTTTTATGCCAATATTGCCAATACATTTTGCACACCAATGTTCAGATGGAAATAACCTGTCATCATTCAAAACGAAAAACCTCTTAATTGATGGACAAGGAGATTTGACGAAAATGTTTGGCTCAAGTTTCGTTTAGCTGAAATCAGTTATGAAAAAACTGTTGCTATGGCAAAGATCGTCATGATAACGAGTAAACAAAAACCCGATTCCCGTGGTGAGGAAATGCGTGGTTGCCAAATTCTATCGGGTTTAGTATAGCCACAGAATACTCAACTGAAATCGGTTATGGAAAAACTGTTGCCATGGCAACGATCGTCATGGTAAGGAGTAAACAAAACCCCGATTCCCGTGGTGAGGAAATGCGTGGTTGCCAAATTGTATAGGGTTTAGTTTGGTTGAAATCAGTTATGGAAAAACTATTGCCATGGCAACGATCGTCATGGTAACGAGTAAACAAAAATCCGATTTACGTGGTGAGGAAATGCGTGGTTGCCAAGTTGTATCGGAGAATTATTGCTTCATTCATTAATTTCAAAAACACTTCAATGTAACCATCCTTCGAGTGCCGAGCTATTCGACAAAATCAAAAAGAAACAGAGCCATTTAGGAATATTCATTACTAGGTATCGCGCAGGATATAGGAAGAGAGACTACAGGTACTGATTTTCTAATACAGATGGAAACATCTCGTTAGGCCCACCCACATTTCCATTTGCCTTCATTTCGATTCACCCATACCTTTCTTCATGCGCACATTTTGATTCAGCAACAGTCTTCAATCATACATGAACGATGCCTTGCTACCAAATCTGAACGATGTTGAAAAATATATGTTTTTCAAGAAGAAGAGGTTGATTTAAGTCGAGTTAGGTCAGATTGTTTGGAAAAAGTAGTGTCCTTTTTTATGCAGTCTTCAAACACACACGAACGATGCCTTGCTACCAAATCTGATCGATGTTGAAAAATATATTTTTTCTAAGAAGGTTCATTTGAGCCGAGTTAGGTTAGATTGTTTAGAAAAAGTAGTATCCTTCCTTATGCGCTATTTGTTCCACACTATTTCGTCGCTCGCTATTTTGTCTAGCTCTATTCAATAACAAAGCCTATTTTTTCCTGACGTTATTTCCATATATAATCGTCAGAGAAGTAGTAATTTGGGAATTAATCAACGACGAATAGTCTTCAAGAAATTGATAAAAAGGGTATTCATTCGAATCAAGTTATTGTTTCAATACTAGCAAGAACTTTTGTGAAACAAAATTTGAGGGTCGAAGATTGCGCTGATTTCAGCTATACTAAACCCGATACAACTTGGTAACCACGCATTTCCTCACCACTGGAATCGGATTTTTGTTTACTCGTTACCATGACGATCGTTGCCATGGCAATATTTTTTCCATAACTGATTTCAGCCAAACTAAACCCGATACAACTTGGCAACCACGCATTTCCTCACCACTGGAATCGGATTTTTGTTTACTCGTTACCATGACGATCGTTGCCATGGCAATAGTTTTTCCATAACTGATTTCAGCCAAACTAAACCCGATACAACTTGGCAACCACGCATTTCCTCACCACGGGAATCGGGTTTTTGTTTACTCCTTACCATGACGACCGTTGCCATGGCAACAGTTTTTCCATAACTGATTTCAGCTATACTAAACCCGATACAACTTGGCAACCATGCATTTCCTCACCACGGGAATCGGGTTTTTGTTTACTCCTTACCATGACGACCGTTGCCATGGCAACAGTTTTTCCATAACTGATTTCAGCTATACTAAACCCGATACAACTTGGCAACCATGCATTTCCTCACCACGGGATTTTGTTTTCTGTTTACCTGTTACCATGACAACGGTTGCCATAGCAACAAATTTTCCATAACTGATTTCAGCTAAACGAAACTTGAACCAAATGTTTCCTAAACTTTTGGTTACTTTTTGGTGGTGCATTATCAATTTCTTCGAGAAGTGTAGTTCTGAATGCGTATCCAAGACAGGCGGAAAAGAAGGTGAAATTTCGAACTTTTTTGTTAAATATTTCGATAAATGGTGGTTTGTTCACATTTTCATAATTGAATCTGAATTGAATCCATGATTTTCAGACAAGAATACGTAAAAAACACAAAACAAAATTTGATAAAATAACATCGCATAATAAGTGCAAAATTACCGGGATCTGGTTGGTGGATATGCGCACGACTTGGCAGTCGAGGATTTCGTTGAGGATTTCTTTGACCGTGCATTGACCATCGTTCTTTTTGGCGGTATTATCGTTCTTGTGGATCTTTGGGATATTGGTTATTGGCAATGTCTTGTTCGGTTCTGTTGCTTCTAGTTGAATTTCTGAAGTGGCTTCGCTCACAGTTACCCTGTCTTCTTCCTTGGTTCCGTCTTTTCCGAGTTCATCGTCCATCAAAACAACAAGGCAGTGACTTTATTCGATTGAATGACATTTGAAATATTGACGAATTCCATGATACAGGGCGAACCATCATTATTAATCGGGAGATGACATAGTGGAAGGAGAAGATGGTGTGCTCAACAGAAAGCTCAAACTCGTCTTGTTCTGCGCATGACGTCAACTGGGATATAACTGTCATTGTTATTATTTGTTCTTGTGATTGATGTTTCGTACCTACTTCAGATATTATATAAGTACTAAAATTGAATGAAATAATTTCGAAATGCCTACTTGTTTCGTTTCTGGTTATGGAAATTGCAACTAACATACAAAAGGCACAGATATTGAATTTTTCTGCTTTTCCAAGACCTAATGAAACGATGGGAGCTTGCTGCCGACAGAATACCCATATAGCACATGTACGTCCAATGAATGTCCAACGGATGTACAACATGGACATGGTGGACGTCCATTGAACGTCCAGTCATGTACATTGGAACGTCCAGAAAACGTCCACAGCTCACTCTGGATTTAACATCCTATGGACGTACATTCAGGATGTTCAATGGACGTACATTGAGGATGTTCAATGGACGTACATTCAGGATGTCTAATGGACATACATTCAGGATGTACAGTGGACGTACATTCAGGATGTTCAATGAACGTACATTCAGGATGTCCAATGGACGTAAATTGAAAGCAGTCAGTGGATGTCCATTAGAGACGTCCAATGGACGTACGGATGTTCAATGGACATGAACTGAAAGCAGTCAATGAATATCCAAACAAAAAATCCATACTCACATAAAATATTATTTATTAAAAAAATATCTGTAAGGTACAGTGTAATATCATTCAATATAGATACAAATTGAGCTCGGAATTTATTGCATGAATTTCGTCATTCTGCTCTTGTTCAGCCATCATAATTAGGATGATGTCGAGTTAAACAGAATCTGTAATAGGTTTTCCAGCATAATTTAGCGGCTAAATATTTTTCGACTCACGACATTCATGAAAGATTCGAGTAATCAAAACATACTATCTGAAAAAGCATTAATTCAAAAAACTGACAAGATATATAGTTATCCTGATTTTTTGAGGACAAAATTCGATTAAAATGAAACTGAAAAGGTAGAGCTATAATATATACATATATATGAAGAGAGGAATAATAAAATTGTATACTTGTATAATTGGATACTCACCACAGTTCAGTTCAAATTATATATGAAGGTCCACACAGTGACTATCTGAACCCCAATGATTACTCCTCTTTATAACCACATTATGAATATATATTCAATACATATGTCCATACATGGACATCCATTGGACGTAACCCGATTGGACGTTGAACTTCCGGATGACCCAGCCATTATAAGTCTCTTGTATAATGTATGACTTCTGAATATAGACAGAGGCTGGATATTTCCCTGATTTGATTTCTCAAACATAGTAGAGATGATATCGTGCTTTTCTCACTATATGTTTTTTATAAAAATTATGGATTTATATTTTCTCCAGTCACCTCGCTTCTTCTTTCTGTTAAAAGAGACAAACAAAGTATTACTCATAGTATTCTGTGGTCGAGGATTAGTGTATAAATCAACTGTCTAAGTCCTATATTCAGCAATTCAGCTCAACTTCAACTAGTGCTATACCAATTCAAAGCTCTATTTCTGATATCATATGAAATCCAAGTCGTCCTTTCCGAACAAATCACAAGCTCATATATAGGTTACCCACAGAATATCATGAAATACCTATTCCGCATTACCTACAACGCCCCAAACCATTATCAGAGCACATATATCATGTGAAATAAATAGTTATTTGAAAAGGAATATCGGAACATATGCTACGTACCATCATGCATGCTTTGGATGATTCAGTTCCAAATAGTCTGAATCCTCATCACAAACACGTATACAACACACAAAATGGCGTAACCTCCTTGTCT
This sequence comes from Phaedon cochleariae, assembly GCA_918026855.4. Lineage (NCBI taxonomy): Eukaryota > Metazoa > Arthropoda > Insecta > Coleoptera > Chrysomelidae > Phaedon > Phaedon cochleariae. Next base: position 56,999,242 of record OU896713.1, on the reverse strand, counting down.
GCCGTCTACATATGTTCACTTTGGAGCTGGACTCGATCGATCTCCTCCGTTGCCCCACTTCATGTTCCGATCAGAGCGCCATCTCACATCCCTTCTACCGTGCGTCCAGCTTTCAACATACAAAGGATGTACAAAAACGAACCATTTGTATACGTACAAACTGGATCCAATAATGTACGTCACTTGGACTTCTTACTGTAGAAGTTTCACAATATCTGATATTGAACTTCCAATGGACATTCAAAAAACGTATAACATTGAACGTACAATAAATATCCAGAATCGTACATTCATTGAACGTACATAGATGTTCAATTTGTGAACATACAATTTAGATCACTACCGTACTCTTCTAGGTCGGTCCAGAACTGCCATGATATGGATGATGTTTCATAATGTCGAAAATTGTACATCCACTTGACAATCATTGGACCCACGAAACTGAACGTACAATAAATATCCAGGATCGTTCATTCACTGAACGTGCATTCATGTCCATTTTGTCAACGTACAAACTGGATCCAATCATGTACATTCATCAGACGTACCATTTTGAACTTGAAAAATATATCCGGAATCGTACATTCATTGATCGTACATAGACGTTCGAATCGTAAACGTACAATCTAGATCCGATCTCGTTCATTTCTTGGACGTTCTGAAACCTAGGAATATGGATGTTTTGGTGAAGTCGAATATCTTACTCCCAATGGACATCCATAAGGCGTACAGTACTGGACTTTACAAAATATATCCCTAATTGTACATCCATTGAACGTCCATGTTAGGTTCATGGACATTTGGACATTATTTGGACCTAAACTGGACGTCCACTGGACGTCGTGTGCTATATGGGTATAAACTCAAATAATGGTATACCTACCTCATATTCCTTATATCCTCATTCCAAAGTATCCACCTATCATATTATCATATCACATTATATTACAGCATGTATTTCTCCAAAATATTTCCATGCAAAATGTTCCCAAACAAATATGAAAGTACGGTTCTTGAATGGGCGTGTACACCTTAGTAAAACTTTTAACTCAAACCATGTTTATAATGATCCTTTTATACATAAATAATGATTGACGACATCATTCGATCGAAAAATTAACTGGAATGTTTTATTTTTGGACATAAATGATAGTACCTTCTGAAAACGGAGACCCTCTTATGACGTAGAAACCCCATCTCGCCATATATATATATAAACCATATATATCTACTACTGATATATGAATCATAGCTCTCCTCAAAGCGGGACCCATTTCTGTCTCTATAGGTAATGAAATCGACCAATAGGCGTTGATACCGACGTAGGGAAAAATAATAGGAAATTTGTCAAACCAATATAGCTGTTTCCATCCTTCACTTTTCGTTCTCATAGATTCAGAGAGTACCTTTCATTTTGGTCCCATTTTTGTTGAGATATCGTATAGGCGATGCGCCATATATAGAAATAGTAGATATAATATGGTTGAAACTGACATTCTCCTGACACTTATTACTGTTGCCATATCATCCAAACAAAATATCCGAGAAATCGAAATCGATATTGAAATATCTTTTGATATCCACTACCACTACTGCAGAAAAATAAATTCGAGTTGTCGATTGAAGGTTGAATCATTGGAGTATAAACAATCTCTAGACAACGAAATGTCTCAATCTCAAAACCATTTGCACCATTACAATTTCACAATAATCCAATATATTTCATAAACAAAGCAACATTGCTTTGTTGACCCGTTTCACATGGAGCTGCAAAAAGAAAAAGCCAATCTAGGTTAGAATTGATTTGTCAGAAATCATGTATCATTCATCTCTGTCTGGAATAGTCTTGTTTCAGTATTAGGGTTTTGACGTCACATAATCGCCTCGTTTTCAGAGGTCCGGAAAATCGGGGATTTCAATAAATTTTTATAAAACGTAGTGAGCTCACAGCAAGAAACGGTTTACGGTGGTGAGCTAGTTTGGGTGAGTTCTATCGAATTATGAAATAAAATTTTTTTGTGATAATATAAGCCCATTACACACCTCCAGAAAAAACCAATAATTTAAAACAATATGCCATTCCTACAGAACATCTTCCGAATATCAAGTCAGAAATAATTGAAAATGAATTCAGAACTCTTAATTTCTCACAGAATATGAATTGCAGCAAAGATTTGATTGACAAAACGGCAAAAATTGATACTCCTGTTGTCGATGTCGGAGCAGAAGCAACGTCAACGTCGTTAACTGTTGAATTTTAATCTGTCAGAATCGACACAGTAGTGGATCATTCAGATGGGATAGGCAATGCATGATAATTCGTAGGTATGTATTTGCTATTTGCGATTGCGAATTAACTTAAAATCACAATTTCCATAAACAATGAAATAGTAAAATCGAAGGAATAGGTACCTACCAGTTTATATGGATTGAATTATTTCTAAACAGATCGAGAAACTATAGAAATTTCAATAAACATGATTGAATTCATTGCGCACGCCCATGGCAACTGTATCTGTTTGTGACTAGCAGCTGATATCGGTATCCCAGATGACGTCACATAATATGCGCGTAGGCACACCATCTTTGATAATGAGATAGATGTATAGAAAGTCATATGGTGCTATCAGTTTCCTATATTGAGATCGAAATCTCTCGATATCGCTTACTTTGCAAAAATAGCGAGGCGTGGGAGAATCTTGCTAAATTTCCGAAGTTTCAAACCAAATTTACAGGCATCATGACACATTCATTTGAGTTCAAATTTCCATTTCCACAATTTTTTGTGTAAATGGAAACGGTGCGTTATATTTTCGACTTTTCATGGTCAATTCATGAACGACACGAAATCCTAACTCAAGAAAATCTTGTGATAATAGTCTACTCACTTTCGCTTTCAATTTTTGCTTTAAAGCGAATGTTCGGATTTTCCAATAATCCTCACACGTTGCAGCAGTCAGTCCAAGATAAAAGCATAATACACTCACTCAACTAATAATATTGTGATAATACCGAAAACACCGAAAACATGACACTCGCGCGTAACGTCAAGATCAAGATGTTTCCGTACGGATTATTTGTTGCGCCCTGTCTCTTTCCGTCTCTACATGCTCCTTTTCATCAGGTATTATTGAATGCGTGCATCATCAACGGGACTATTCAGGTCCTGCAAGGACGAAAGCACGACATCATTGAAAGTTTAGTTCAACTTCATGATAAGATTCGAATCATGCACATTTTGAATTTTTTTAAGAAAGTGTCCATCGTTCACGCCATCTATCATCGAATATGAGAACTCCACGTTCCGAACTCCTATTCAATCGTTTATATCGGGAGCTATTCTGACGAAACAATTGAAGAGTGGGCACACCAGAGGAATTCTAAACATCACAATGATGAGGGCTAACATTTTCACTCACTTCCACCAGTTAGCGCTACTAGAACATGAGGTCTATGACAATGTCAAAAATCCAAGATTATGACGGAAAGCCCTAGATAATATGGCCTGTTTCATCGAAAAAAATGATGTATAAGTTATCAAAAGACTTGAGCAAACCTCTCTACGTTCTCTTACTTTCAATCTTCACGACCAATTCTTATATTGACGGTTAAAGAGATATCGTAGGAAGATGTCAAATGACACTGAAATAGTATATTCATCAGTTCTATATCAACCTCACCTCATGTTTCAGTGGCGCCTTTTGGTGGACAATAAATAATGAGTGCTACTTCTACATTGTTACGAGTGAGTTTTGCACAAGGAACTCATCAAATAATTTTGGTCGGCCTTATGCTGGCCCATATTCGCGAAAATCACGAACCAATAGATGGCTCTATTCAACGTCAAATCAACGTCAAATTTCCAACTGTGTATGAACAACAAAAACATTGCGGTATGCATTATTTGCAAATTGGTTATTTCCAAATCATTTTGCAAAATACTGAATAATGAGTTGACTTTTTGAAATACGTACAATGTTTCCAGTATGGAAAAAGTTAATTTTTGTGCAGAGAAATTGCCATTTTGATGTGGACAATGGTGGTATTCATCATTGATATCACACTACAATCCCACAGTTTTCAAACATAAGAAATGATCGGAATGGTCCACTCAACACTTGCATGGACTGGAATGGAACCATACAAGCAATCAGCTATTACAACAATATGGTATGGGTATGAAGAAATAATTGAATTCATCAAGAAATATCACTGGCTCTTATGAAGGAGATAGGATTCTAGTGAAGGGGTTGGAAAAGAAGATATGGTTGGAGAGGCTGCTCAGAATGAACAATATCATCGATTTACATAAACAAGGATCTCCAGCAATTGAGGACTTCAAGTTATTCTCAAGATCGAATCATTGCAACCAACATTTATACAATGATTCTAAAATTCAAATGTATTTTATATTATTATAAGGTAGGTACTGGTTTCTTCATTGTAAACAATAAAAGTTCATGCAATAATTCGAGTCTTTTCATCAGGGAGAAATGAGGTTCTGGAATATGCACTCCAACAAATGAATTATTTTCAAATAAAACACATATTTATGAAATTCAAAACAATGGTCGCCATATTTGTTGTTCATACTCGCAAGACTTGTACAGTTAGCCACCAGAGGCCGCACACTTCGTGATTTTCGCGAATAGCTGTGAACTTCCTCTGAACAATAATGGGCCAGTACCAATAGGAGACTCTGGCCGTTATCCCAAACAGCACATGACATCCATTGGACGTCCATTTCAATTCCAAACGTCCATGGATATTGAATGGACATCAAATGTACGTACACACATGGATATTCATTAGATGCTTCAAATTGAATGTACAGTGGGCGTCCACTCAATGTCCAAACACGCATGTACGTATAATGTACATTCATTATACTTATGAGATAGATGTACAATGTATGTGTCAAAATAAACGTCCGTTGGACATTCATTTTATGTCAACTCAAGGACTAAAACTCTCGTTGACATTTGATCAACATTCATTACAGAGACGGACGTACATTGGATGATACAAATTAAACTAACATTGGATGTCCATTTAACGACCATTCTGAGTTCAAGCGTTCATGGATGAAGAAAGAACATTAAATTTACATGTATATAAATAATTGTTCAAAGTTAATGTCTGTATGAAATCATTTCAAATCTGAAGGTTAAATGAACGTACATTGTACGTTCAGAGATGGACGTAACGTAAGACTATTGATTTTTCAGTCACGTGAAGGGGAGGCAGAAGGTCAGATCGGTCGGTAGAGTAGCGTCGTGATTCTGATGCCATTTTTAGTTGGTAAATGACCGTGAACATGATGTGTTGTGTTTGTGATGAATTGTGGAATGCAGAATATTTAGGACCAGATCATTCAAAGTATGTATGAAAGCATGCATGTTCGAATGTGACTTCATATATTATCTAATATAGTTATGATCTTATTCTTCATCTTCCTACAGGTTGTTATTTATTTTCAATGAACGGTCCGAAACAAGCAGTACCTAAGTATATAGCAATGAAAATAAGGCTTAATTCACCAGTCAGAGTTAAGCTGAACAGGATTTGGGGTATAGACAATCGATTTCTACCTATAAAGCAACTTATAATATTTCTCGGTTTCTACAGAAACAAGAATTTGAAATGGACTGAAGAAGACATGAATCAACAATATATGTGCAATCGACACCAAATATATATCTCAATAGAAGAAGCTATATTTGCTACCTACTGATTTTTCATCATTTGATTCCCAAAGATTAGCATCCATTATACACCCACATGTACACATCCAATGTACGTCCGAAGTGGTGTCCTCAAGACATCCAATGGACTTTCATTGGACGTTTAACGTCCAATTTGGTACGTCCAATTGATGCTCAGACATATACATCCATTGTGAGTCCAAATATGAACATCCGCAACACTCTTTCATGGGATAATCATGTCAGATCCAAGGCAAAAGCTGCTTCACAAAAACTCGTATTCTTGTTCCGTGCGAAAAGCTACTTTACACCTCAACAACTTCTCATGATCTACAAAGGGCAGATACGGCCTGTTCTAGAATACTGTTCCCACATATGGGGTTCAGCACCAAAACATACGCTGATGCTCTTAGATTCCATCCATAGAAGAGCCATTCGCCTGGTGGGTGACGCCACACTCACTCACTCTTTGACATCATTGAAACACCGTAGAAAGATCGGCGACCTTTCACTTTTCTATCGATACTTCCACGGGAAGTGTTCTTCGGAAATCTCTGCTATCATCCCTTCACTAGCAGTACCAATCAGACGAACTAGACAAGCCCAGTCAGCACATTCTTTCGTTGTCAACCTCGAAAGATGTCGAACAGCACTTTATCAAGACTCCTTCATCCATAGAACGGCTAGGCTCTGGAATTCATTGCCTGTGGAAGTATTCCCAACAACATATAATCTCCAAAAGTTCAAAAAAAATTCCAATACCTACCTCCTGTCCCTATCCTCCCTAGGAACGCACGATGTTCTTTGAACATTATAGGGATTCCCTTTCGTGCGCTCCAAGCGATAAAAAAATCCAGTGTACATCCAAGTTAAAGACATCCATAGTACGTCCAAAGTGGTGTCATCAGGACATCCAGTGGACGTCCATAGGAAGTTAAACGTCCACTCCCATTGGACGTCCTTACAATTCGATGTGGACGTTCATTGTACGTTCATTGTACATACATGTGCTGGGTGGGAATAGGGCCAGTACATGTCTGCCGATACATACAAATTGAAAAATGACGACCACCACGGTATTCGAACCCTGGTCCACCGCTATCACTTGGTTTACAAATCAAACTTATTCCAACTGGGGTACTACACCTTTCTTGATATGATATAAGTGAAAGGAATTCATCAGTGTCTAACTTTTGAATAGAAATATTTCATTGGTAATCATGTCACGCGATAATAGGGTATTTTGCCAACTATTTAATGATATAGCGGTAGGGCCCTCACTATGTCACAACATGGGTTTGGTATTTCTTCCATTTCGATTTATAAGGGGTTTTCTTGGCTTGCGAGAGTTAATATTTGAATAGGCACTCATAGTTCAGGGGTAGCTGAAATAAGCACGATACTATATTCAAACATAACAATATTTATTGAAGCATGGAACATTAAGGGTAGTGATGACAAATATAAATAAACAACAATGAACATACAGAGTGAATAACAACTCATTATGACCACCACGACAAGTTCTTGTCAAGTCAAGAGTAGCCCCAGACCAGACTTCGGAACCCTCACATGCAATATTCATATACATCATTTTATTAGACTTGCACACGTTCCTTGGTCAGTTTTCATAGTTCAATGTCAACGAATGATCTGGTTACCTTCATGTTGATATTACCTCCAATCCCTATCCTTCCTAGGAACGCACGATGTTCTTCGAACATTATAGGGATTCCCTTTCGTGCGCTTCAAGTGATTTTAAAAATTAATAATATATGTGTTCTACTCCTGACAATAATATCATCATCATAACAGAAATATACGGAAGATGAACCAGGATGAGCATCCCAATGAGGCTATGAAAATTATAATGTAGAACTCGTTTCATAGATACATATTCTCTGCTCTTCCGGAATTCCGAAACAAGCAACCTTTCGAAGTTCTGATTTTTTTTATTGAAAATAAAAATATAATCATACTATCCAATTGGCACGGTTCCGGTCAGATTCAAGTTGAACAATTTGAATACGTCATATGATAGGTAGACGATTGTATAGCGTAAGTAAAAACATATTACGAATTGACACTATTGGCCAAGTGCCAGCTGAATTACAGGCAAACGAAAATAATATGCCATACAATGGGCCGACGTTTGACCAGTCGTGCAGTCTGGTCATTGCCAGCAATCTGCCGAACTATCATTCACTGGTCCAGAAGGTGGCCAGAGATTTGATGTTTGCTAAGAAATCATTGTTTGAGAATGTTGGATATAGAGTTGATGATGTGTACGTTCTGAGCAGAACTGGTGGGGTTTCTGAAATCCCATCTCGATGAAATTTGTTTCCACACTCTGTCAGGGTGCAGTCCCATCGGGATTTGGAGAAGGTTCAACCAGTTCGGGACCCATTCTCCAGAAAGGACCTGAAATTGCAAGGAAACAATTGAGGTCCTTCATCAGAAAAACTAGTACACTACAAAACAATAATAATTTTCATTGTGGATATTATGAATAGATGAGATAAAGCTATAGAGATTATTTGAGACCTTGCTTTTCATTGATGGAGGTCAGAAAATAAGCGTTATCAACGATTATCAATGGATGTGGTTAGGAGAAGAGGTCAGCTAGCTCATTATACATATATCTACCAAAATAATCATCCACAAAAATCAATTAGTGGATGACAATGCGATGAAACTCACCTGATCAAAAGGTCTGTAGCCGATATGGAACATGGTGTGCAGCAAAGGTTGACGTAAAACCATGGCTCTAGTTGGAACTACCTCTTCCGTCTGTTTGCCAAGACCCAATTGGTGATACAACCATTGGTCGTTGCATTTGATGAAGTGGTGAAGGATCTGGGGAATGCGAAACTTTATCAAACACGTTTGAATAAAATTGTGGAATGTGAGAGTAGGGCTTTCATCATGTACAGTCTCGCTCTTTGCGTAAATATAATGCTAACAGTCTACCCAGTTAACACATACTGCTTTCAAAGAATGGGGGACTTGTCGAGCCGACCTAAAAACATCTACCACTGTAGAAACAATATTTTGGAAGTTTGATTACTCGAATAGCTTAATTTTGGTGGAATCTGATTTTAGGAGTCAATTCAGCTTTTTGATTCAGGTTATTTAGAAGAAAAATAAGTATTGAATATCGTGTTGGTGCATCTGCGGTACGTCAATACTGAATTCTCAATACTTCCAATAGTGTCAGAATCACTGTATCAGTAAGTTTGAATCACGTTCGAACTTTGAATAAAGATCAAGAAACTCTTATGAGAAACGTGAAAACCTATAATAAACTGGATGTGAGGGTTCCAGAATTATCTGGTCTGGGACTAGGTACTCTCGACTCTTCGTAATTCGGTGATCAACATATAATATTGATATCATAGGTCATTAATATTATCGTTCTTCATTTATATTTCCTCACTTCTCATAATATCTCATGCTTTAAATAAATATTGTGATGTTCGAATAGTCTTGTGATTTCAGCTACCATTGTGTCTTATTATTTGAATAAAGGTATAATATTTTTATATTGTTGTATTCCGACATTTGTGATATGTACTTCTATCACCAGAAACTTTGACCAGTTTCCATCCAAGGCCAGCCGTGTAAGTATTAATTCATTGATTTATTTTCCCTATTGTTATTTTTTACTAGGACGACACTTATTATTACATATCGATATCGATCGACTGCGAGTTCTTAGTTTCCACACTCAACTCAAAGACACTTCCTTGGGTTATTCTCCATTTCAGAAAAGGTTGAAACTTCATTATCACATTTTCACGAAGTTATGTCTGGATCGATTTTTAGCACTCAAATGAAATTTTCCGTCGACCTCGTATTAACGACTAAGTTTAATGTATATGAAATCGTTCATTAATGACCCCTATTATTAAACGATTTGTCTATTAATGCACGATTGTTTTATAGGCAACCAAACATACACCGCGCATTCATTGTTCATGCTATAACTTACGGAATCTGCATTTGAATCGAAAATATGGATTTCATCGACGATTTTTCGTTAACCTTCGCCTTTCCAAGTTTCTGACACGATTTTAATCCCTGTTTTCTAACACAACGAATTTATTTCCTATGTTGATCATTTCGACAAATGTCAAATGTCACTAATGTCAGTAACAAGGCTACTGGGTGATTCTCAGCAGTTTCCGGATGGATGATGAATTCGCGAACCAAGTTTTCTTCATTGCAGGAGAAATGAGAAATGTAGTCAACGAAAAAATTTTGTAACCAACTTGTATATTAAAAGGCGATTAATACACTAGTTGGTTAAATAACTAATAATCCTACTTCTTACTGCAACGATCAAACTTCTTTACCGAAGAATGATAAATAATAGGGTTGTCCATAAATTAAATGATCTTTTAAAATATGTAACAAAAATATGACAAGTAATAAAATTGACGATGATATGACATATTTCAGAATGGAAGCAGGTAAATCTTCTCATAATCAGAACTGGAATTCACAAAAATTGAATTTTCTTCTGAATTACTTTTATTAGTGAGCTGAGTAGACTCCTACAATCAGATTCCATCGATAAAGCCATTTGAGTAATGAAATTTCCATAATGTTGCTTCAACATTGGTAGATGTTTTTTAGGTTAGGTTTAGGAGCGAAGTCCCCCATTGAGACTCTGTCATCAAATTCTAGATGCCTGAAATTTCAGATACTTTCTCTCATTTCGAGATTCCCATTATTGTGATGCCAATAATTGAAATTCGAAATGGATTGATTCGCTTTGTTACATTGTCAGTAATAGATGTGAGTCTCATGGTGTTCAGAAGGCTTCATAAATTCACCATCCTATATATTACTCTAACAACACAGAGATATCCTAGGGACATCCCTTATATGTTCCAAAGTGTACTGTTCGTACAAGATTGAAATTGGGACATCCATGTGATGTCCTGCTTATCATTTCTAGGGGATGACCCAACTTGTACATTCTTGAGTTATCTCATTCATGTCCCTGCATATTCATATATCCATTTCTGTCTGAATTGATATGCAACAACAATTATTCTCAATGAAGATGTATCTTTGTTATTTCCCACTGAGTGAATCATAAGCAAGTGATCATTATTTATTTTCATTTTTCATTCCGCTTACATCTCACCGACGCTCGTTACATAATTTCAAATACAAATATGAATTGAGGAATATACAACCGGCGGGACCAACGACCAAGTCACCACAGTGCAGTCACCAATAACTTTCATGAAAGATTCCAGCTGTATATGTTCCTTGAGAATTCCTTATGTTATTCGTCCCAGGAACATTCTTTATATCGATGCAAAAAGTCCCTGGAACTTACAAGAGATGTCCCTGGGATTCACTATCGAGGTAATGGAATGTATATGGCATATGGTATGATGTAGGTAGTGCCTGGTATATCCCTAGGACGTACTGAATGGGACGTCCGTGGTAAGTCGTTTTTGGAAGCCAAGGGACGCCCATAGACCGTCCATAAACCGTCTCTAGTACGGCTCGTGTCTTGACAGAAGCTGTCCCAGGAACATCCTTCTACTGAATGAGGGACGACCCTGGGATGTCCATAGGGTGTTCTCGTGTTGTTAGGGTACTATTATTATAATGAACCCAACAGGATAACGGATATTGCAAACGTAAAATGACAGATCTCATGGCAAAACCACTGATATTTTATTCAAATTTTGCAACGTACGGTAGTAGGAGAAATAGAATACCTAGCATCAATATGGAGTTTGCTAACATATACCGTAAGTCTACCAATCGCTGGCTCTCAGTCTATTATAAATGGAAGAAGACGATCGAGACACGATCGAGCGACACTTCTGAATTATATTTCAAAGTCACACATTATACTGTTTTATATTCGAACCTAAAAGACCCTTGTGATACCTAATTGAATAGAGCAATGTTTGGTTATATGAAAGTTCGGTGATAGAGAAAATCATAGATATGTAATGAAAACTCTAGAACACTCGGAATATCCAACCTTCAAGCTCCTTTTCCCTGTGTTCGACATGAGAATGTCGCTGGCGAGCACCTCGTACATCTTCTGATCGGACTCTACCCTCGAAGAGCCGCCATCTTGGCCATCCCTGCCTTTTTCTCTCCTGTGTGATTTCGAAACAATCTCGAGGAGCTCATCGATCTGATCGGTGTGTTTGTTGTCTTCGTCGATGCTGCAAAGGCATTCGGCCACTGCCAGAGACACGTCTTCGGGACGACTACAATAACAATAAATTAAAAGTTAAAAAAAAAACTTTTTAATAAAAAGATTTAATTTGAACGCTCTAAATAGGAGAAAATTGAATATTTCCTTATAATTTTAACTATCAACTTATAACCTCATTATACACAATTTATATGATCATAAAAGTTTGTCGCGCGATTCACTTGTGTGCATGAACTAGTACTTATTTGATTATGTAAAATCTGCTGAGATAAAATTTTCAAAATTACAATTCAATTATTGAATATTGATCATCGCGACAAGCTTTTATGATCATATAAATTGTGTATAATGAGGTTATAAGTTGAAATTATTAAGGAACATTTCATTTTCTTCTCTTTAAAGCGTTCAGATAGAAGCTTTTTATTAAAAAGTTTTTATTTTCTTTTAATTCATTTTTAAATTTTTAGTTATCGCTAGCTGGATTTTTCGATTTACTCTCAACGAGCCTTTTCATTTGATACCCATATTGTAGAAGTATATTGAAAATGACCATTCCGCCATCTTGGATGGTCCGCCATAATGGATTTAGAATGACGTCACATCATTTTTCGCGTTACTCTCGACGAGCCTTTTCATTTGATACCCATATTGTAGAAGTATATTGAAAATGACCATTACGCCATCTTGGATGGTCCGCCATATCGGATTTAGAATAACGTCACATCATTTTCCGAATTACTCTCAATGAGCCCTTTCATTTGATACTCATATTGTAGAAGTGAATTGAAAATGACCATTCCGCCATCTTGGATAGTCCGCCATATTCGATTTAGAATGACGTCACATCATTTTTCGAGTTACTCTCAACGAGCCTTTTCATTTGATATCCATATTGTGAAAGTATATCAAAAATAGCTATTCCGCCATCTTGGATAGTCTGCCATATTGGATTTAGAATAACATGACACACCTTGTCATCCAAACTGAACATGTATACAAAATTTCAGCTCAATTGGTTGAAGATTTCTACTTCAAAATTGAGTTCAAAGATTCCACCCGAACATATACATACATACATACATAAATAAAAGCTTTTTTTCTCTGACGGAAAAAAGTTTGGCATTTCATTTCTGTTGGCAGGTTATGAAATATCACTTTTCATGAATTACTTTTTTTCCGTGGGAAAAAAGTGAGTACTTTTTTCCTGGATATATATCACATGTTGATGGCTTTTGTTGTGCTATAGTTACGAGAAAGAACTGCAAGTCCTCTCATATTCCATTCGACTTCGCGGTTACCTATATTACTAAATTTTTTGAAATCAAATCACAAAATTAGACTGACAGAAAGTGACATCAGATATTTGATTACTTCAAAAGAATTTTAAAGATGCCTACAACGCAGGTGTCCCTACTGTTAAAAACTTAAAATTTCACGTCGATAATTTTCAGATTTCGAAATAATGTGATATCTTCTCAATATTGATTCGTCCTTTCTTCTGTCACAGAAAAAAAATAGTGCATTATACACGGGAAAAATATAAGATTTTAGACAACACAACCTGGAGCTAAAATCTACTACTTTTTTCCCTTGTATAATGAATAACTATTAATAATAATAGGGTTGATCCACATAGTCGAAATACAGTTTCAAATATGTTTCAAACTGTTGGTGCATTTTGCAAATAAAAAGTGACACCTAGTTTATGCATGGCTTGCATTTTGAAGTGATCAGCTCGTAGCATGATGACTTGAAAGGAGGTTCTAACCGAGCAGACAACAAATTTCTTGCTGCCTTCTGGTCCAGTACATGATAGATCGACAGATTGCTGGCCATGGCGAAGCTGCAGTGGGCAAACGTGGGCCCATTGTATGGCATATTATGATAGTTTGCCTATAATTCTGCCGGCACTGGGTCAATATTGTCAATCCATTTTATGTTTTCACCTACGTCATACAATCGTCTACCCATTATAATATGAAATTGTTTAGCAAGATTATAGTCGGCACCGTGCCAATAGATTATGAATATATTTCAGTTCCAATTGAAATATCTGATTTTGAGGACGACGAAATAGCGCAGTGATTGGGGCACTCGACTAGTAATCAAATGGAAAAGTTGAGAGGGTCGGATCTCCGGAAGAACAAAGAATTTTTAAATATAAGACGGGTTATAACTTTTGATTCCGTAGATGATTCCACACGATTCTCTGTTGCGTTCCAATCAACAGTGCTGCTCCCAAGGTGGCGTATGGAGTTAGTAACAAATCTTACACAGAACACTAATGAGCTGAAGGACCTCTCGTAAGGTCGATGGCCAGTTGGTATGTACATACATACATATCAACCAAGTACTACTACTCTACTGTTCATTCATTGCATTTTCAATAAAGTAAGTGAGTAAGTATATGTACTTCGTTGCCGCAATGAAGCCTATCCACAGCCCTGATCAGAAGTTTTACGGGTGATCCCTAAAAGAGTGCCAAACGAAAAATTAATTGAATAAAGAGACGATGACAGTAATCTAGAAAAATGAACATAGACAGTGTTTCATGCTTTTACTATCATGTACATGTTTTCATTCATATTATACATGTTTTCATCTTTGTTATGTTATAATAAGAGGACAAAGTTTTTATAATAAAGCCTTCTGTTCACCAAACTGTAAGAGTTCATTTCAGACCACCAATACTCTAATAGTAAGCTTTATTTTAATTTCCTTCAAACAATAATCTTCTGGCACAAGAAAATAAGGATCTTGTGAAAAAATATTTACTCTTTATATTGAGACATTATCTATTTGTAACATGCTCGAAATTCCCTAATTCAAGAACAAAATTTTTCAATGATGAGAGATTAACTTGACAATACATGAAGTTTTTCATTTGAAACTAATCGATTCTTGCTGCGACCAATACGTACTGTGATAATAAAGAAATATTCGTTCGAATCAAGATTTCATTTTATGAAAGAGTCAATAAAGTTCTGAAGAAAAATCAAAAAAATATCTGGTTGGACCTATTCATGCAAGAGCCATATGGTTGAATCAATGCTGTTCTGCATTGAAACAAGGAATCCAATTTATCTGTGTATATTGCATCATTATCGAATATATTTTCAAACTGATTGAGTGATCATCATTCAATCAGAAAAAAAAAGTTTCTGGGGTCATAAAAGTGAAGATGATGAGGTGAGAATAGAATATACCATACTGTATATACATACATATATTCTTTTGTAATTAAAAAAATCACAGATTTAGAAAAAAAATATGAAAAACAAAGTGTTCCATTTTGGAAAAATCTATTTGTGGTTCTGATGAGGGATGTGGAAAGGTATCATTGCGGCATTCAACTTCCGCATATTGCCTATTTTTTGCCCATAAGAAATAACGTATAAATACAAGTGGGCCTTCTCGATGTATAACCCTGTACATCAATATCACTTGCCCTGATGGACTCATGTAGTGTTGCTCAGCAACACAATTGAGTCAACAATGAAAGACAGAATTATGAGGAGATATTCTGACCAGGATGGTATTTTGCTAGACTATTTCATGTTCACGAAGCATACAAACAGGGCCTACTCGAGTAGGCCCTGATACAAAGCATATTCATTATAAATGAGCGATTCATTCCGACAACTACAGCTATGATTGTTCAATGCCAAAGTGACACACTTTGCTTCGCTACTCACGGTTGAGTCGTTGGAAACACCAACGCTGATTGACTATTTTATTTTATTTTATTTCATTTTATTTGTATGTAATCTTACAGAAATGAATCCAATAATCGATTACAATTATTTCCTTAAGACTAATCAGATTTCAGTGAGCAGAGAAACGTTATCTATAGTGGTAAATAAGAAAAGAAAAGTATATATCAAGTGATTCAGTTGTGAAAATGTGAAACGAATTTCACCTAACCCAAATACATAATGCCACAATACAGGCCTAGAATGTTTTAAGTTGTATGATGATATGCAGTAGATTATTAATTTGATTGACTTATATTATAATATGAAAATAGTCTTTGCTCAACAACATTGAACGTTTTTCGAAAGATGTCCAACTTTAATTCATTTACCAGTTTACAAATCCTATATACAGGAGCATTCAAACCAAGATTCGTTTTCGGTCTTGGCAGAAAAAATATGGGGATATCTCTATTAACATAGTGTGCTTGAGGACGAACTAACTTTCTTGAAATTACCGGGCAAATGGCTTGCCCATTAACTAATTTATGCAAGAATAGTACCGATGCTATTTCTCTTCTATGTTCTAATTTAATTAATTTAAACTCATTCAATAAAGTTTTATAGGGTATATCAAAATAATACACTTTGTGTTTTTTATAATTTAGGTACCTCAAAAATTTCTTTTGGACCTTCTCCAATTCGTTTTTATGACGCTCGTAAAAAGGAGACCATACTGCCGAAGCATATTCCAATATGCTTCTTACATAAGCATTATACAAGAAACACAATGTTTTTAAGTCATTGAATTTGCAAGAATTTCTTATTATAAATCCAAGTAGTTTGTACGCCCGTTTAGAGATATTATCTATATGTGTATTGAAGTTCAGTTCATTATCCAAATAAACACCCAAATCCATAGCTCCGTTCTTTTTTTGTAAGGCTGTGTCATTCAATTTGTATGTAAAGTCCACTATATTTTTCTTTCTAGTAAATGTTACGGAGAAACATTTTCCAACATTGAAGTATAGGTTATTATTTTCAGACCAAGACATTATTCTGTTAATATCATTTTGTAAGTTTACACAATCTGATTCATTGACGATTTTCGCATAAACCTTCAAATCGTCAGCGAATAATTGGCATTCAGAAGTTTCAAGAATATCCGGTAGGTCATTTATCATGCACAAGAAAAATATAGGCCCTAAGTTTGACCCTTGTGGTACTCCTGAATTTGTAAAATATTCACAAGATGTACCTCCTTTATATACCACATACTGTTGACGATCTTCGAGATATGATGCACAGAGTTTCAACAAATTATTAGAAAATCCCAATTCAGACAACTTACTGAGAATTATATCATGGTCAACTTTGTCGAACGCCTTTGCGAAATCTGTGTATATGACATCTATTTGACCATTGTTATCGATCTCTTCATTGATTGATTGTGAAAAACTTAATAGGTTTGTCAGAGACTAATCAGAATTGAAAGACAGCTAGTATTTTCGCAATAACACAGGTTGTTGTCTGGCTTGTCTTTGTTCAGATTATGTGATGAGTGAAATAGTCAGCTCAATTGCTCTCTGTCTCTCGCCTTTGAATGCTTTTCATCCTGAAACTTGATCTCCTTCCTGACATTCGACCTCTCTTGGACGAGCGTCGCGACAGCCACCAGATTTGGATTGACACAGGCCCACAAGTGAGTCAATATCTTCATCAGATATAATTGGAAATGTTCAAGCCATATCCGAACCATACTGCATTGTAATACGATCGAATTAATTTCTGGAAAAGATGTCTTAAAAAGCAGCAGGAATTTCGACTACAAAATTTACGTTATTTGAAAAATTTGTGAGATAAATTCTTCATTCGTGGACTGCCTCAGTCAACATTTTGCGACACTTAACAATTGACAATCGTCATTTTTTCGATGAGCCAAAAGTGAAATATCGAAGGAACGGTGATTTCAGACATTGCTGAGTTGGTATGAAATCAAGAAACCACTTGTAACGGTCTCAGGGGTTTGGTGGGTTTACTGATTAAAACATGGATGGTTCAGGAGACTATTTATTCACTTCAAAAGTTCACCAAGATCTCGGGTTGAGAGGAACGTCGAAAACCTAAATATCATATGCACTAATGAGCACCAGGACAGTCTATCAATTGATATAATGGGCGATTAAATTACAAAGGAGCAAAGAAAAGTAGGTACAACTAACATGTGACCTGAAAGGTCGGTCAACAAATCATAAAATAATATAAAAGAGTTTTACCCACCTAAATATCATATGCAGGCACAGGCCAAGATGTTCCAGAGGAACATTGGGCACATAGGAAACCAAAAACACAGAATTTGGGTTCGATCAACGTGGATGTTAAATTATTATTCACTTGGTTGAGAAAACTGCCCGTTCGAGAGTGAAATGACCAGCGCAAGCCATTTCAGAAAATCCCCTCTCCACAACAACTGACCCTAGGCGCGCACACGGATTTTGAATCTGTGTGAATGAATAGTTGGTTGCCTAGCCTCCCGAAGAATATTTGATAATTATTATTATATTTAAAAGAGAGCATGGGCGGCGACATTGATTTGTTACATCTCCACCCCCCTCCCTTGAGCGAAGGTACGAAGTACAGAACTCACCACCTGAAAACAATCTATGGCGGCTCAAAATATTTTTTCAAATGGCTCGCGTGGAACATACCCCTCTCGCGACCATCTAACTGACATAAAATGTAAGTATCTTCCCGTATACGTTTTTTAATTGAAAAAGGACCTTCAAACAATAATAATAATTTTTTGGTTTCAGCCTTTACAGTCGACGATATATTGTTTGCCTTTAAGAGGACTTTATCAGCCGGTTGGAATTTTTCATACGGACGCCCCGGATGTAGAATGGCGCGACGTGCAGCTTTGGAACGCAGTGAAGCTTCGGCAAGTATTAGCTTCTCGCCGTGTTCTAGAGTTTTCGGGTAATCTGGTGGCTGCACCCTAACTGGTAAGAATTTTGGTTTTTCTAACCCCAACTGCAACTCATTGGGAGTAAAGCCTGTCGTCTCGTGAACCACAGAATTTAAGAATTCTTCAAAAAGTTTCAACTCCACTGCCCATTTCGCGTGATGTTCGGAACAGAAGGCTCGCATAATCCTACCTATCTCGCGCATACATCGTTCGCTCGGATTCGCGGCAGCATGTCTAACAGAAATATACACTAAGTTTATACCACGATCTTCAAAGGTTTCCCGCCAAAGTTTCGCGGTGAACTGGGTAGCATTATCGTGAAGTATTCTTCGAATTGGACCGAATGTTGGTAGATAATCGGAGATCATACGATTCAAAAGGGCCCTGGTAGTCGCTCGTTTCAAAGGATAGAGCTTTACATGTTTTGTGAAAACGTTAAACACGACCAAAATATACGTGACACCCCCACGACTTCGAATTAATGGACCTAAACAATCTATCGCGATTAAATCGTCCTTAGAAGTAGGTAAAATTTGTTGTTGAGGTGGCTTTGGTGATATTGAAATTTTAGATTTTTGACAGATATCGCAAGATTTTATAACTTTTTTCACTCGACGTTGCATATTTGCAAAATATACCTCGTCCTTCATTGCAGAATGGGTTTTATAAAGTCCAAAATGACCGATGGCCTCATGATATCCTCTAATACAGGTGATCACTAGTTCCTCGGGAATATACAATAAAAACGAATTCTCGACTCTACCATACTTGAATAGAATATTATTGAATACGACAAACTGTCGAGACAAGGCTTCATCCCCTGCTATAACTTGATTTATTATTTCCGATAATTTTTTGTCTTCCGTCTGATGATGGATTATATTTTTTAGGGATTTTTGAACGGCAGATGGGAGCTGAAGAGTGAGAATCTTGAAGTTCTTGTCGGATGGGGTTGGTAACCTAACACAGCTATGCCTGGACAGAGCGTCAGCTACGTAGTTTTCCTTTCCAGAAACATCCTGAAAGAAAATTCCTGCAGTGCCAATGCCCAGCGAGTTATCCTAGGTGACAGCAATCGGCAACTATTTAGGTAAGTTAAAGTTCTGCTGTCCGTATACAGGGTGAAGGTATTTCCCAACAAATAGGTTCTCCACCTCTGGATGGCCCATAGCGCTCCAAGGACTTCTTTTTCATTAGAATTATACCGTCGTTCTCGATCCAGGAGCAAACGACTGGCCCACGCCACTGGTTTCTTTTCTCCTTCGACCAACTGAAAAAGCTGTGCAGCAATTCCATTGTCGCACGCATCAGTTACTAAATGGAAGGGCAAGGAGGGATCCGGATGATACAGCATCGTTATCTTCTGCAACTCTTGCTTCATGGCCCTAAACGAATTTTCCTGAGCTTCACCCCAGACCCAGCGATTTTTTTTCCGTAGTAAAGTGGTGAGCGGTTCTGACAAAGAAGCGAACTTAGAAGAAAACCCCCTATCGTAGTTGCATAACCCTAAAAATCGTTGGACTTCTTTAACATTCCTAGGCCGTACGTAGTCCGCGATGGCTTGAATACGTTGTGGATCTGGACGAACCCCTAACGGACTGACAACATAACCTAAAAAATCCATTTCTGTCTGAAAAAATTGACACTTTTCCAGTTTTATGGTCAGCCCTGCATGCTGTAATCTCGAAAATATCCGCTCCAGGTGTTCCAGGTGTTGGTGCATTGATTCAGACATCACCAACAAGTCGTCAACGTATGTCACTAAGAATTCTGAAAAATCTTCCCCAAAAATGGTAGACATGGCCCTCGTGAAGGAAGAGACTGCAGTACTAATGCCGAATGGGAGGACGTTAAACTGATAGCATTTGTTTCCTATCATAAACCCGGTATATTTTTTATCTTGCGGTCTTAAGGGCAGTTGCCAATAAGAATGAGATAAATCAATTTTTGACAGCACCTGTTTGCCATTCAAACGCGCAATAATTTCGTTTATGGGCAACGGGGACTCAAAATCAGGGACCATCTTTGAATTCAAGTAGCGGGCATCTAAGCAAACACGTACTGAGCCATCACGTTTGGCAGCTGTCATCAAGGGTGAGATATATGGGGTTGAGGCTCGCTCAATAACACCCCAACGTTCCATTTGCGTGATGGTTTTTTCCACCGCCTCTCTATGTAAAACAGGAATCGGGTAACTCTTGATACAAAAATCTTTTTCGTCTTTCAACTTAATTTCGTGAAAATGAAGATTTGTTCGCCCTGGAATTGGCGAAAATATTTTTTCATACTTTGATAATAAGTTTTTAAATTCAATTCTTATTGTTTCAGGTACGCCACTGGACAACAGTTCGACGTCAGACCCGATACCGGAATCAACTTCGTACCGAATTTCTTTCGATGAAAAAGTTTTATGTGGCAAATCCTTGTTTTTATTAACTAAAACTGTAACATTTATTGGGCACGGGTTGCCGCCTTCATGCTTCATAAGCATTTCAGGAACATGAATAAATTTATTTTCTGAACACAAAACCATGTTTTTATTTCTAAGGTCTATTGTACCTTGAAACAATCTTAAAAAATCACAACCGATAATAATTGGGTATGACAAATCCGCAATTAACAAAAACTCGTGTGAGAAAGAAGCATCCTGAACAAAAAATGTTAAATACGCTTGCAGCAATACTTTTTTAAATTTCGATTTGAAAGCTCCAACAACTCTAACCGCATTACAGGGAAAATGAGGAATTTCTTTATGGAAATCGGCCAACTGTTGCCAAATTTCCATCGAACAAGCTGTCACTGTACTTCCGGTGTCTATCATAGCCGGAAATTGAAATCCAAACAGAGTTATTAATATCACGGGAGACCTCGTATCAAGAAAATGCTGCTCAAAATCGCATTCTTCCAAAAGTTGCTCCTTCGGATTATTATTAACAAAAAAGTTAGGTGATGCCCTTTTTAAAACCGCCCCCTCACTCGGACTTACATGTGGGGTAATAACTCGTTTCCCGACCCGGTTATTGCCTCATTCATCGAATCACCCTGTAGTTCGAGCGCTGAAATTTGCTTTACGCCAGTATTGTTACTCGCGTGATTTCTATCATTATTGAATCCGGAATGATTTCCCGTGCTATTTTGATTTCGAAAACCTCTATTTCCACTTTGATTTCGCCCAAAATGATTTGTATCTCTTCTGGGGTGAAAAGGTTGGACAGAACTTTGCGAATCAAAATAGTAATCGGCCTGTCTCAGTCTACTTACCGCTAGTAATAAATTATCAGCGCCTAATAAACTGGCCGAAATAGTTGGGGGAAAGTGCCTTGCAATAACTGAAATAAGTTGTTGTTCAGTATAGGGAGGATTTAAGTGACGTGCTAGGGATATTTTGGAATTGAAATAATCAACTAGAGATCCTGAACCTTCTTGGAATTTCCCTGATTCTAATCTCAATTTAACCCCCAGTTGCAAAGTATCACCCCAAAATTGTTCTAAAAAATAACATTTAAAATCAGCATACGAATTGAACATGTAGCTATAAACATCAAACCAGGTTTTTGCAGTTTTCTCAAACAAATTACCAATAAGAAATCTCAACTGATTAAAGGGGACGCTATTAGTGTCGAAACAAGCCTCGATGTTATTCAAGAAATCAACAGGGTGTAACCCTTCGTTATCAAAAGTGGGTAAAACTCGTACATCTCTCAAATCAGATACATTATTAAAAATTCTATTATTACTAGGCACATTTTGCACTAGTGAAGGTGGATTGTGATTTATAATATTAGGATTACTATTTGCTACACTACACTGTCCCTGATGGTTACGTGGATATCGCATCCATTCATAAAAAAAAATCTAGTATTGAACAACATGCTTGTACAAATCTGGTAAAAATGTGTCCACCCACTCAAAATTTATAAGGGGAATAATTTTATTCAAATGAATGGAATATCTGAAAAACTGATTATATGACTATGGAATGTCTTTCATCTCCTTGATGGGACATATCGACTATCAATTAAATCCGTACATATGGAAATATATACAATATTGCACATTCTTCTAAATAATGGTATACACCTTGAGCATTAAAAAACAATCATATCTCTAACTATTTACAGTAAGTCGAGCTTATAACAAACTGGTATTTTTATTCGATATATACAGAGTGAATCTTTCTGGAGTTTTTTATGAGTATTGTTCATATTCTGTTAAGCCAATAGATTAACCCAAGAACATATCTAGATACCTGAAGCATTGATGTATCTTTTTATGAATATTTATCACAGCTCAAAATGAATCATGATGATAACAAAGATGCTGGTGTAATTTTGCTGACTCAAGCTGTGATTGGTAAAAAGTTGGAATCTATCGGATTAAGTGGTACTGTCATATCAAATTCAAAAATTATAGTGTAAATTCTCGATAACCTAGCTTCGAGATCATCAAGTGGAAATTTTTCAATAAGTTTCGGCATTCAACCTTAGATATACAGAAATATTCCACAAAGAATTCCTTGCAAGAAAAAATCGCAGGCTCAGAAACTACAAACTTATTTTTAGCGTGTCATGATTAGGCATCATCCAAATGAACGATATTCCAACAAGTATCCAAAAATTCATTGGCAATGCAAGAATCTCGCTGAGAATCACTCCTGAGAAACCATTCAGAACTAGAGTCAACGCATTGAACGTTACCTAAAACACATACCTTGATGAAGGGAACTTGTATACAGAGCATATCCAAAACTGAGGCAACTTTTGACGTGGAAAATAGAAAATGATTGAAAGGAAATTTTTGTGTTCATCCAATATCAATTTTGGTTACCACTTTCATTCAAATTACTTGGGAACGTTGCATAGCAATACACTTTATCTACCTAAGCAGAGAAAGTACAGTTTAGCTGCATGTTGAGTGTCATAGAAGAACTACTTTCTATGCCGTTTGGAGAAAAAATGTTTCGAGTCGTTCCAAGAAATTGTTTTTTCCTCCGATTGGCAGCAAATATTAATTTTGCTGACACATATCGATCAGCAAAGTATTACTTTTCCTGCCTAGGCAGCAAAGTGGGTACTTTGCTGCCTAGGCAGCAAAGTGGTTACTTTGCTGATTGATATGTATCAGCAAAATTAAAAATCCATAAATCGTTTATGATTTCCTTCAGATTCCATCCGAGACTTCTCCGGCAACAAATTCAACTCTATATTTTTTATCCCTTATCAATGGAGGTGTAAGTATACTTCCAGGTCGCTATCACTGTCCATTATATAATAATTTAAATATACCGATATTTTTTCGCACAACTGTCAGAAATTTCATGAATTGTCAAACCAACAACTGCGATTTCTATCAAATTTTATTTTAATTGAACACTATACAGGAAGAATAAAGAGATTGTGGGAATTGTATTAATTCGCAAATACAATATTCTCCCATATCATTATGAACAATCGGAGAAAAAATTATATGTTCAACTCGGCAGCAAAGTAGATTGACTGCCTTAGCTGGATTCCTAGCCTCGCTACGCTCGGCTATGAATTCAGCCACGGCAGTCAATCTACTACTTTGCTGCCTAGTTAAACAAATAACTATTTCCTTCAAATGGCATGGAAAGTGGCTTCTCTACGACACTACACAGGCAGCAAAGGTGTGCTCTCTCTGCCAAGACAGAAAAAATATGCTGCTATGCAACGTTCCAAGTACTTTGAATGAAATTTGTGGTCAACATTGACACTGACATTAGAAGAACACAAAACGATAGATTTTTCAATAAAACATTATACAAAATTGATTTTATAACATTTGGAGAAACAATTGAATGTTAGTAGATTGACTGCCTTGGCTGAATCAGCCACATCAGTGAATTTCCTACTTTGGTGCCTAGTAAAACAAATGATTATATTTTTGCGATTCACTTCTTCATTGCATCTCATAAAAAAACACCCCAAGTTTTCAATCGCTTCAATTTCGAAAACACTCTATACAACTCGACCTCTCAACTCTCATCTCCATCATTCTGTTCATCAAATTCACTCGAACAGAAAAGGAATCATCGACACTGCCGAACGTTCGGTCTTACTGCGCAAGCGCAAGATCACAGTTTTCAGTATTTTCAGCTGGTGGCGCCCAACGAGAGTGGCCCGTTCTTGAGGTGGCCGGGCCCCTGGAAGGCCTGGCCGGCCATAGAACCGGGCGGCGGCTGGCCGGAGCCCGACATGTTGTTGTTGAGGTCGCCGTTAGATGGCGGCAGCTGAGGTCGGTGGCCGTTCATCAGGTGGCCTGGGAGAGACACCGGTGGTATCTGCCTTTTCAAATGCGATAATGGTGGTGGATTGTAAGCCATATTCGCAAAAACTAAACGTTCCTCGTAGTCGTATTCACACAGGATTTTATTTTCGCATAAATAAAACCTATCTCCAACACAGAACCTGGATTTTGAAAAGATGACCTTGCACCAGTCCTACTGATGCATCCTGTCGAGCTATCCGATGACACCGCTGTGACTGCGGCTGCAGCTGCTGGTCCGGCGCCGGGTGGTGACGTCGTTGCTGGAGGCGTCGCGACGCTCCCGGAGATGTTCGCCGAGGTCGCGTAAGTCGCGTTGTCTTCGGGACGCTGCTCAGGAGGTAGGAGGTTCTCTCCTGCTGGCCGCATACCGTGTGTTTCAGCTCGCCGGTCGTTGCGTGCTCGGAAAAAATACCCTGTCGGTCCCACGGGAGACTTCTCCAGAACCATTCTTCAATCAGCTCCTCGATGGTCGCCAAGTTGTAACGGTCTCAGGGGTTTGGTGGGTTTACTGATTAAAACATGGATGGTTCAGGAGACTATTTATTCACTTCAAAAGTTCACCAAGATCTCGGGTTGAGAGGAACGTCGAAAACCTAAATATCATATGCACTAATGAGCACCAGGACAGTCTATCACTTGATATAATGGGCGATTAAATTACAAAGGAGCAAAGAAAAGTAGGTACAACTAACATGTGACCTGAAAGGTCGGTCAACAAATCATAAAATAATATAAAAGAGTTTTACCCACCTAAATATCATATGCAGGCACAGGCCAAGATGTTCCAGAGGAACATTGGGCACATAGGAAACCAAAAACACAGAATTTGGGTTCGATCAACGTGGATGTTAAATTATTATTCACTTGGTTGAGAAAACTGCCCGTTCGAGAGTGAAATGACCAGCGCAAGCCATTTCAGAAAATCCCCTCTCCACAACAACTGACCCTAGGCGCGCACACGGATTTTGAATCTGTGTGAATGAATAGTTGGTTGCCTAGCCTCCCGAAGAATATTTGATAATTATTATTATATTTAAAAGAGAGCATGGGCGGCGACATTGATTTGTTACACACTAAAGTGCAAGTTTCCTTCACCGCTTGGATAACATCAATCATTCCAAATCATGAACGATAAATCTCGAAAAAAATTGAGCATTTTTGGAATACTTATTCCGATTGAATATCGGTTGATTTTCTAAAAAGTTATCGCATCTTGATGACTACCGTTGACAAGTTGACTCGTTCTTTTGTTCTTGTTGCAATTAATTTTACGAAGTAGCTATATGACTTTATTTGATTAAAACTTGTCCGAGGGAAACTTCATCATTTTTATTTAGGATGAGCTAGATTGAAACCAGATTGCAGAATGATCATGTTTTTGCACTAAATGTGTGTTAAAAGAACTCTCTTTATAGATCACATTAGACCTCATCATTTGAATTTCCTCAACATGCCAACTGAGTTGGATATCTCGCCAGTGATCGAATCACTATAATTCCGATAACAAAATATACCAAAATGCCCAAATGAACCAAAACGCCTAAGTGCCTTGGATAATGAATGAAAAAATGAGTAATGAACGATACTTGAAGATAACGACAGAAAAAGAACTACTTTCCTGGCTGTATACCATGCAGTTCATTGAATTACATCCTCTCGAAATCTATCCAACAATTCGTATAGACGATAAGATCACATGTGTTTCTTTCCTAGATGCTGAATTGTGCTTAGATTGTCCAGGAACCCTTTGACTACTACTAACAGACCGGTTTTGGGCTTTGACTCTCATCAGTGCAGGAATGTCCCTAGATGGCATTCATGACCGCCATCTGGTGCGAACCTTACCCAACGTAAATACATTCCAGTATTTGATACCCACGAGGTGTTTGGCAACTGCAACGAACGCCACGTACAGTAGGAAGAGAGAAACACTTCAAAAGAAAGTTTGATCTCATTCGTCTATATGAATCTTTGCATAGATTTCGGGAGGATGTAATTAAATGATCTGTGTGGCACATAGCCAGGAAAGTAGTTGTTTTTCCCTCGTTATCTACCAATTTTGTTCATTTATGAACTTTTGGGAATAATGACCTTTGTATATAAATTCGAATGAAATTCACCTCAATTGCCCTTTGTCTCTCGCCACCGACTGCCCTTCATCCTGAAACTTCACCTCCTTCCTAACCTCCTCGGACCTCCTCAACAAATACCCGTACAACGCCCCGACCATAACCTGCAGCAAACACGAACCGTTCAGCGGCACGACGTCTGTCCGCAACCGCTCTTGGACGAGCGTCGCGACGGCGGCCAGATTGGGATGGACGCCGGCCCAGAAGTGGCCGAAGCAGGCCAGCACCAGCGACATGGCCTGGTACATGGTGGCGCCAGTTAGGACTGCGTTGACGACCGCATCGGCGGTTGTCGGTATCAGGGGGGCAGCGAGGTTAAGGAGAGCTTCGTACCACGGCGGCTGGATCTGGTTCCAAACCTGGAAGTCATGAAAATGATCCCACTTAGCAAAGTGATATCTCAACAATATTGCAACAGTATTACAATGTAATGTGTATTGTTACATCAGATATTGTCGCTATCTATCTGCAAGGTCGTAGCAACTACTGAAACGGTCGTTCAGCAATATTATATATGTGTTGTTCGCGAATGAATCATTCCAGCAGAGTTATTGTAACATTGTGTATGGATAACAGTAGCATTTCATATTCAATGAACGAATGTAATATTTTATTAAGGTTACAACATGAAATAAGTAAGTATTGAAAAATTACATATTTTATGTTATAAATTATACATAGCAGCAATTTTCTAATAATCGAATAATCGTGTCGATTATTTCATAATTCATAGGTTAATTGAGGAAATTTCGAAATATTCTCGATATAACGGTGCTACAATTTATAGGCACCTTTCAGATTAGTTAGTTCATCTATCGGATAAACTCGAAAGTAAGTAAGTAAGTAAGTATTTATTTTTCATAGTTGAGGATTGTACACTTATTGATTCTGGAAATATTCATTTTTCAGGGTATGCTGAGTGTCCTCATGATATACACTTTTTTTTATGTTCTGGTTCCTACGAAAAGGGATATCCTGTGATTTTCAGAGAACATCGTGAGAACCAAGGAAAATGAGGTAAAAATTGGTGTTCTTCTTGAATTTCTAGAGGTTATATGCCTCGGGGAACACCTTCCTTGGCAATGTGTTCCAGAGCCTCGCTGTTCTTTGGCCGAACGAGTCTTTGGGAATACATGTTCTGCAGGTCTCCAAAGTGACCACGAAAGGGTGCGAAGCCTCAACTCGACGGGTTATTCTCGCGGTGACTGTCAAGGGAGGAACAATTGTTGATATTTGAGAAGAGCAAGGTCCATGAAAATATCTATAAAATAGGGCCAGTTCACCCACGAGACGGATTGCCCTTTTTTGATAAAATCCAACGGTGGGTGCTGCACTCCAAATATTATAACAGTATTCCAGGACAGGACGGATCTGTGCCTTATAGATCATAAGCAACTGACCGGAAGTGATATAGTTCCTGGCCCGGAACAGAGAAGGAAGTTTTTGGGATGCACTTTTAGCAATTGACCTCACGTGATTTTCCCAAGAAACGTTATTGCTGATAGCTATACCAAGCATCGAAATGGATGTCTTCAAAGGTATGGTTACTCCTGACAAGATTATGTTGGGCACAGTAAGATCGGCTTTTCTAGAGAAAACGCATGATTGTGTTCTGTTTGCATTGAAATCCACCAAGCTATTGGATCCTAATTCGAGAATTGTTGCCAAGTCTCTATTTATGTTGTCGATATTTCTCCCTCGTTCGTTTCTGATTTGCCTGGCTGGCATTGGAGCCCTGGAAGAGAAGGCGGTATGGAGGGTACTATATCATCCGCGAAGCTGTGTACTGGACATGAAGTTGGTGTTCGTGCTAGAATTAATCCTTGCGGAACACCAGCATCAATGCCTTGAAGATATCAAGTGCCACGGCTGAGGTTTCACCATATTTTTCAATAGATTTCTGCCATATATGTGAGACGTAAATGAGCAGGTCACGAGTTGATCTCTGATGACGGAAGCCATGCCTTTCATTTCTCCATGGCCTTTTAAATGAAAGATAGCAGTGCGATCGGTCTGTAGTTGCTCGATAAGGTCTTCTCATCTTTACGGTAACAACTCCAATTTGTAAGAGTAGTTGAACAACTTGCAGAGAATAGGTGTTAGTTCCGGAGCACATTTCTTGAGAACAATTGGTGAGATTCCGTCGGAGTCACAAGCTCTGATGGTGTTGAGACCCAATAAAATCTTGCTTATATAGTACGTTGGCGAAAAGTGATCTCGGACATTTGACTGTCAATTGGCGTTATGTTTGGAGGAAACCAGCTGGAAGTGAAGTTTCTTCCTACAGCTTTGGCGAAGGACCAAAATGAACAGGATCCGTTAGTACATTCAACAAGTTTTGATCTCGTTTTGGCATTATAAGCATCCTTCGATGATCGAATTGTCTCATTGCATATGTCTCTAGCCTCGACATATTCTGCTCTTGTCTCAGGGCCTGAATTTTTCTGTATGTATTGAAATATCATTCAAAGACGAACAAACAGAATGTTGACATACACAATGGAAAGAATACAAAGATGAAACAAAGATAACATTAGAAGATAGCATCCTAGATCGTATCACAAGTACATGAAATTCATAAAAATGAAGTTTGATTAAATTCATCAACCGAATAAAAATAATATCTGAGAAGGTGTTCGTTCACAGTAGTTTTGAAGCATATTCCATTCATAGATTCAACCTGATTTGGTAATTCATTGTAAAGCTTAAAGTTCAACGAATTTTCCTGGTTTCGACTAATCTATAGCGAGGCACAAGTAAATCATTTGCATCAGCAGATCGTGTATTGTGATGATGAAGGCTAGAAACTTTTGGAATGCTCAGCCTTCGGGAACGAATTCCTCTCAAATTTTGAAATATGTATACATATGGAAGAGGTGGTATTCCTAACTGCTTCAATAAAGGTTGGCAGTGCTCTCTATAACCAACCCCTGCTATTAATCTTATTGCTCGTTTTTGTAACCTAAAAATTTTCATAGCTTCAACTGAGTTACCCCACAGAACAGTGCCATAGCTGATCAAAGAGTGAAAAACGCCAAAATATATATGTTCCAACATCATCTGATGTAATCATTGTCTGAGTTGTCTCAGCAGAAATAAAACACTGGATAGCCTGGTACTAAGGAAATCCACCTGATGTGACCAATTCCATACAATTCACACCTATAATAACCTGCCGTGACTTGACCATCGCTGAAAATCATTAGTTTTTTTCTATTCAGTTGTAAATTATTCGCACAAACCCAAGCCTCTGCTCCGGTCATTGAAGTTCCTGCATGATTCAGTAGAAAGTGAAATATTAGTGTTGAAATTGAAAATTGACAATCTTTGAAATATGATAAATAATAATATGATGTATTATGATATGCAAATATACCTTACCAATATGTTTAGTAATAAAATGAGAATTGAAATGTATAGGAGGAGTATACTTGTATAAACTCTGTTCTTGATGAGCTTGAAACTTCCAAAAAAATCATTCGTATTAGTGATATGGGAATTATATTGTTACGTTATTCGGGTGCAGAAGCGAACACGACACTATTTATTTTCGAACTGATTTATTTAAACTAAAGAAACACTAATTTATATCGAACTTATAACTACTATTTATGTAAAACGATTCATATCACGCGGTATATAACTGTCTTTCTGACACTCGCTGCTTAACTGACTGACTCAGTTGTTCGGCCGTCTTATATATGAGAACACATGGCAGGCTTTGGTTGGAGAACCTTCTCGAATGATCTTCCGTCTCCTTCTTTTTGTTCTAGAAGCTTCTTAGAACAAACCTCTCTCTCTAATTGTTCCATCGATTGTTTCCAGATCATTCGAGAATCTTCTGTGACGTTATCTGTCACTGCGGCATATATTGAGTGTTCGGAAATATGCTAGTGTATGTAGAAATCATTGAGAGGTTGGAGAGCAATCTGGGATGCGTAATACAGGATGATCGTTGTACTCCTGCCTTCCTGCTGATGTTTCTAAAGCCCCTTTAAGGGGAATATCATTACAATATCTCTCGGTACAACTGATGTACTTCTATTGCTCGTTCATCCTACCTTCCTGATTTAAATATCCACAAATCCAATAGATTGCTCTTCGAGTATAAAGCCATTATTGGATGACTAGAGGTCATGTATTGGTTGTTCAATGGATGGATGGTTGGATGGTTGTATTTCCATTCGGAATCCATTGGATGCCTGAAGGACATATAATGGACATAGATTGGATATTCAAAAATTCAGACATTCGTTATGCAATGGACATCCAATGGAAACACATTGAAATGTGGTTTACAGCCAATGGATGTCCATGGTGTTTTTTTTATGTTCCTGTTCCCACGAAAAGGAATATCCTGTACTGTTCAGAGAACATCGTGGAAACCAAAAGAGGAAAGGTAGGAATTGGTGTTCTTCTTGAATTTCTAGAGGTTATATGCCTCGGAAAACACCTCCCTTGGCAATGTGTTCCAGACATGAAGGTCCATTGGAAGTTCATTGGACATTATTATGTTATCTGGGTCGGTCTGAGGAATATGTGGTGAGTTTTTGTGAAGACCTTTCAGGGACACACCGTTACTCGGATATACCTCCTGTATAGCACATTCAACTCACATTCCTCCTGTCGAAACTACCAGCCCAATCCGCTTCACCGGCCACCACAGGCATCAGCACCCTCGCCAAATCCTCTTCGTTTCCCACCGACAAAATCACCTCCGACGCCGACGCCACCAAGTCGTAGAAGTTGGCGTCGTTGAGAGACGCCGAGGACGTCGCGACGGCCCTGCAAGAGCCGTCGGCGCGGCACAGGAAGGCGCCGCAGTCGGATTCCTGCGGAGGGAGGCGGTGCATGGGCCGAGAGAGGTTGGCCGAAGTGGAGCGGAGGATTGCTTGCAGGACAAGACATTTCTTCATGCAGAGGACCTGCAATCACATTATTTTCAGCTTGAAACCGAAGATGAATAATGCTTGAATAACTATACTGTTCTAAATCTTGCGTGCGAAAAACTACGAGACGCTACGCGACACACAACGCAGAAACATAGTAAAAAACATATAGGTATCGAATACCTCTGCCAATAATACAAAGAAGGTGCTTCAATAGAACCTCTCAAAATGCAATAAGTGACAAAATTTGTGAGAACAAGAAGATCCTACCTGTGGAGCGACACCGAAGAAACTAAAGTTGAGTAAGTCACGTTATTTTCTGCCAATCAAACGACAACAAAATTTTACAGTCCACGATCAATTCAACAGATAATTCCCACTAACCGTTGTCCTATAGTACCCGTTTTCGCGTGAAGAAATGAAGCATTTTTTCGATAATGTAGGCTTCTGATGGTGAAAGATTTTTTCAAATCGGTCCAGTAGTTTCGGAACCTATTCAATACAAACAAACAACAAACCGATCTTTCCTCTTTTTGATATTAGCATAGACAACATCAATGATCGACTCGTTCTGATGCTGATGGATAAGTCCCTGCTTCAGTCACATGATGATGACGAAACCGACGAATCGCCATCTTGTGATAAGGCATTCCCAGACGTTCTATTCATTCACGGGGTGATTTGAACTTCTTCGCTAACAATACATAGACTTTCCCAGTAGGTATCTCACAAAAAATGAGATAATCTCTAATACCCAGTACGTATTTGAAATAGATTTGTCAACGCAAGATGCAGTATTATCTTTTTCCTCACAAATGTATTTTACATCAGACGGATCGATGCATGCTCTATGAGTTTTCATGATCTATCAAAGGCGTTTGACACAGTAAACCATGATAGAAATCAAGCTGTCAAAATAAATGATAATTTATGACCAGCGACATGTTGAATGGACTGTCTAGAATTCTAATCAATTGTATGATTATGTCCTATTACCCTAACAACACGAAATCTTGCTGGTACATCCCGCTAATGTCCTACAAATGTCCCAATGTTTCAGACTTAGGTACGATATTCCAGACATGTTCCTCTTGGGACATCCATCAGATGTTTTCATTGGATGTTCTAGAAACATCCCATTTGATCTTTTTTTTATAAACAATATCATGGTTCCATATTCGCTAATGATGATTGACATGATTGAATAGTTCAAACAACTGTGTCATTTGAAACATTGAAGAGTTAGTCAAAAATGGAAATCAAAACTGTATTCGTACTCATATACTTATACCTATACCAAAGCCGGCTAATTTCATCGATTATTTCATTCATCTGAAAATTCACGCTTTTGATTGGTTGTAACAGCTGTATTGATAATCGAAAACACTATGTTATCGATTTTGTATTTCGGCACCTGATTGGCTACTTACTGTTTGAGTTTTTGTAGCATGACAGCAGGATATAAATGCTGTCATAATATATTCGTGTTCAGGGAATAAAAACACTACACTTATTCTATTCAAAACCCAATAGGCACTATCACAATTTGAATTGTCCTCACAATTATTATAAGACAATTCCAAATAATTATTGATTGAGCATGATTCGCATGATATAACCTGAAATAGGAATAATTTTTCAACCACGACTGACGTGACATCTCTACATCTCTCTCTTCTCACTCCCTATGATGTACGCTGCTTTATCCATTCAACGCTTTAATGTATTGTTAGTTGCATAACATCCCTAGTACCTTCGATCGCGAGTGAAGAGGAAGAGTGAATGCGGGATCACGATTGCGGGAAACTCAATTGAGAAGGCTGTGGCCAGTTGTGAAGGAATCAAAGAAAACAAAACTGTTTATATGTTGATAAATATCGTTACTAGGTGTGGTGTATAGCTTGAAAATGGACAGTGAAAATCGTTTCGGTAAATATAGTGTAGAAGAAATAAGAAATGAAGTCAAAGACTTAACGCCTCAAAATACCGTGCGTTCCAAAAAGTATGTTTGGAAACAATTCACAGAATTTTGTGAACAGCGAAATCATCAGCTAAACGAAAATACATCTGATGAAAGACTTGCCAATATTCTCACAGAATGGGCATTTAATATGCGGAAAACCGATGGCAGTGAGTATAAGGACATGGTAGTGAAAACTATTTGGAATACCTATATACAGCTAAATTACTTCAAGAAAAATACCTACTATCATGAATAGAATCGAAAATTTGATCCATTCAAAGATAAAACATTTGAAGTTGCTAGAAATGCCAAAAATACTAAAAAAAACAACTACAAAATATTCCGGAAAAACGAAAAAAGTCATGTGTTTCATTTACATCGGAAGAATTGACACAAACTATCCAAAGTTGGGATGAAAATACTCCAAATGGATTACAAAGGAAACTGTATCATATTATAGCAGTGGAATTAGCTTGGCGGGGCGGTGAATAAGCATGCCGATGTTTGATTCATTATTTCAAGGAAGAAATAAATAACGAGGGAACACCAACTGGAAGACTGGAAAACCGCACAAGGTGGATCAAAAAATATTGCAGAAAGTAAATGGCTTGTGTCAAATAAAGAAAATCAAGGAAAATTGTCCAGTTCGTTTATTCAAGAAATTGACGTCAAAAAGGGTGGAGAACATTAAAACTGATCGACTATTTTTGACAGTTAATGGTAATTGGAATAAAGATCATAAAAGTCCTTGGTTCAAAAATATGCCAATGGGTATAAATGAAATAAGTAAATGGACCAAATTGTCAGCTGAAAAGATCGGTTTAGATACAAAAAACGTGAAAATATCAAACCATTCAAACAGATCTACAGCTGTGAGTCAATTGGCAAGTTCTGGAATTGGGGAACAACAGATAATAAAAGTTACTGGGCACAGTAGTTCAATGTCATTGAAACCATATTTACAACTGAGCAAAGAACATCATGCTGATATAATATCAAACCTCAGAAAAAAAGATAATATGGATATTTCCACGACGGTTGCATCTAGTAGCAGTAATGATGAATGTCACTATGTCAAAATAAATAATTGCAATAACTGTACATTCAATATAAATATTAACAATAAATAGGTAGTGAAAATGGTTTATTTTTCATTCATGAAATAATCTTGACAAATACAACACCTGTAATTGATGATTATCGAAAATTCCTTCTCGTTTTCGAAACAAATTGTGTTGCTTTTAGGCAACCACACTCGCGCTATGCGCTCGTGTGGTTTCCAAGCAACACAATTTGTTTCTCAAAATCGAAGGAATTTGTGTTTCGATAATCATCAATACACTTGTTGTATTATACGGAAGCGCAGAAGGGCCAAACTGTTTTAAAATTTTATTTTTCTGATGATTCCGACTTTAATCTCGGAATTCCGACTTTAATCTCTGAATTCCGACTTTAATCTCGGAATTCCGACTTTAATCTCGGAATTCCGGCTTTAATCTCGGAATTTCGACTTTAATCTCGGAATTCCGACTTTAATCTCGGAATTCCGACTTTAATCTCGGAATTCCGACTTTAAACTCGGAATTCCGACTTTAATCTCGGAATTCCGACTTTAATCTCGGAATTCCGACTTTTATCTCGGAATTCCGACTTTTATCTCGGAATTCCGACTTTTATCTCGGAATTCCGACTTTTATCTCGGAATAACGAGATAATATGCCGAAACTGCCTGCAATATCAGTAGAATACCACAATAGGCTTCAGCAAGAAAGTTCTTTCCTGTTTTGAGCTAGAACTTCTGGAAATTATTCGCCAGAATGAGTACTCCTGAATCGAAGGTAAGTAAATGAATAGTATTTCAGTGTATTATGAAATCGAATTGCATATAAATCCTTATTTCAGAACCAAAGTACCATTGAGCTAGCCACACTATATTTTTCTATGGGATTTCAACAAAAAGAAATCATACAATTCGTAAAAGTTTTACATGGGAAGGTGTTATCGCCTCGAACTTTGAAGAGGATGCTGTCCCATGCAATATTATTTAGACGTAAGAATTATACAAAAATAGAAGATGTTGTGAATTTTATCGAAGGCGAATTAAGCAAATCAGGCCAACTTCACGGTTACAAGTGGATGCATTTACGTTGCTTGCAAAATAATTTGGTTGTTACACAATATGTTATTAGAGATATATTGAAGCTACTCGATCCAGAGGGAGTTGAATTCCGCCGAAAAAAACGATTACGTCGAAGACAATATCGCAGTGAAGGACCCAATTATTTATGGCACGTTGATTCATAATTATGATAAACTTAAGCCTTATGGCATCTGCATAAATGGTTGCATATAGATGGATTTTCCAGACACATAATCTGGCTCAAAGCAGGATTTACTACAAGCGATCCTAAAGTAAGTACCATCTCCATTTTCCAATAGATACTATTCATCTCCCAAAATATATGTAACATAATAATTAATCGAATCACATATAAGAGTAAATTGGAAGAAATGACACACTGTTCTTGTTCTTCTTGCTAAAGTCTAACTATAATCTATAAGAATTTTCAGATTATTTCGCTCTATTTCTTTCAGGACAATCTTGATCAGATCTCTTTGGAGTGGAA
Source organism: Phaedon cochleariae (assembly GCA_918026855.4). Taxonomy (NCBI): domain Eukaryota; kingdom Metazoa; phylum Arthropoda; class Insecta; order Coleoptera; family Chrysomelidae; genus Phaedon; species Phaedon cochleariae. The sequence goes on along the minus strand of OU896713.1, from coordinate 56,962,785 downwards.
TGTTCACAGAATTCGGAAAACCAGAAATGCAATTGCTCCAGCCGGAAGACCTGCTATAATGTATGAAATGCCCAGTGTTTATGGGGCTTATGATCACCTTGTCACCATACCTCCATTTGCGATTGAAACTCTTTCATCTGAGTGCAAATTTATCGAAACGCCATGTGATAAAGATTTTCATGATCTGTGCTCTATAGAAATGGAGGAAAATGGTTTTACACGCATTTCTGATCCATATGAAACTGTAGATTTACCTATACTTGAAGCTTGAAAATTGAATTCAGTTTTTGTTCTCACAATTCTGAATCTGACTCAATTTGCCACTTATATATGATAACAATATATATTATAAACAAATTATGACCAAATTGTGTACTTTTTTTATTCGATACTTACGTGTTTTCTTCATTACCAGACATCTCAAACGTTAATCACTTGATCTGCTACTGCAGATGAGGTTGACAAGTTTTATCAAAATCAGCAAAAATGGTGTTTTCTCCAAATTACTTGAAAGTGGCTTTTTAATGACACGACATGCCCAAAAGTTGCACTTCTACTGCATATTAGGCAGGAAAGGTAAAAATACACTTTAATGCCTCAAGTCTTGTTAAAAAATTGCTGCTATGCAATATTCCAAAAGTAATATTATAAATCGAATTAGTGATCAAAATTGACAATGACTGGGTGAACACAACATGATGCAGTTCTGAATAATATTTGGATTTTGCCTGAAATTGAAAGGAATTCGAAAAAAAAAAATTATGTTCCACATGACAGAAAAGAAGATTCAATGTCTTTTGGCATTTGGTTCCCTAGCCTCAGCTACGCCACCAGTATTTGAATCAGTTTCGAATGCAACACCATAATGTTTTGGATATATTCTTGGATTTTCAGATGTTAAAATCAAAAAATCCATGAATATACCCCTAAACAGATGGAGTGGCATTCAAGACAGTGAAACAAAAGGAGTAAAAATGTAAACTTTATTTCAATCCATTGACAAATTACTAAACAAACCTCAAAATATATGTAAAATGAAAATATGAAATATAATATATACCTACACAGGGCGTTCCCAGTTATCATGATGATCACAGCATGGTTTTCTTCCATAACTCCTCATTTATTTCCTTTTTACCTGCAGATTCCATCTCTTGGAAGTGATGCATAGAAAATTTATCATTCATTTTCATGGGAGATCATTGTTTTGTTTTTACTGTTCTCTCCAACCATTTTCCATTAAAATCGAGATCAAAATCTTTAGTCGAGCTGACTACAACTAGAATAAATAATATTTCAGTTCAAATAAAAGTATACAAAACAAGTGTTCACCTGTCATTATTGCGAAAACTCTCAGATTGGCCTAACCAGCTGGTCTTCGCTACACGGGAATCAAAACCTGGTCTCTTCAGTATATTTTTGTACCTAGTATGCTTTCTGAAATAAAAATTGATGATTTTCCTCTCTTGAAGTCCAGCTGGAATAAAAATTCAAATTCAAACTATTAGCTTGAATATATCTCTAACAACATATTGTGTAACAACCAAATTATTTTGCAAGCAACGTAAATGCATCCACTTGTAACCGTGAAGTTGGCCTGATTTGCTTAATTCGCCTTCGATAAAATTCACAACATCTTCTATTTTTGTATAATTCTTACGTCTAAATAATCTTGCATGAGACAGCATCCTCTTCAAAGTTCGAGGCGATAACACCTTCCCATGTAAAACTTTTACGAATTGTATGATTTCTTTTTGTTGAAATCCCATAGAAAAATATAGTGTGGCTAGCTCAATGGTACTTTGGTTCTGAAATAAGGATTTATATGCAATTCGATTTCATAATACACTGAAATACTATTCATTTACTTACCGTCGATTCAGGAGTACCACTCATTCTGGCGAATAATTTCCGAAGCTCTAGCTCAAAACAGGAAAGAACTCTCTTGCTGAAGCCTATTGTGGTATTCTACTGATATTGCAGGCAGTTTCGGCATATTATCTCGTTATTCCGAGATAAAAGTCGGAATTCCGAGATAAAAGTCGGAATTCCGAGATAAAAGTCGGAATTCCGAGATTAAAGTCGGAATTCCGAGATTAAAGTCGGAATTCCGAGATTAAAGTCGGAATTCCGAGATTAAAGTCGGAATTCCGAGATTAAAGTCGGAATTCCGAGATTAAAGTCGGAATTCCGAGATTAAAGTCGGAATTCCGAGATTAAAGTCGGAATTCCGAGATTAAAGTCGGAATTCCGAGATTAAGGTCGGAATTCCGAGATTAAAGTCGGAATTCCGAGATTAAAGTCGGAATCATTAGAAAAATAAAATTTTAAAACAGTTTGGCCCTTCTGCGCTTCCGTAGTATTACAAGCGATAACAAATTGAAATAATTATACTAAATATTCCTCAATAGGATTACCAAAGTACCCGCTTGACTTCATGAATCATGTAATAAACGACTAAATTGAAATATGTATATCTCCCCAGCATATTTATTGCTGGATTCATTTGTTATACGAGCCGATAGATGGCGGTAGAACTAAGTTGCTGAGAGTTACTAACAGCCGGCGGCCCAGCGCCAACAAATATGAGCCTCAAACAACTGTTATCATCTTCCATTAGTTATTGGACCGCACCGACCTTATATTTTCCGATTCGGATTGTTACTTTATATCTGGAAATAGGTCGTCCATTTTCAGGATTTCAGATTGATAATAATTCATACCGTGTCATCCATTACTGTCATCAAACAAAAAACATCGTAACAGTTTCTTCGAGATGTTCCATATCAAGTACCCTGAATGTCTCTGGTACATATCGTATCATCACACAAACATTCTGATGGGATATTAATAGGACATCGCAAATGCTGACAAGGGTGTTGCCAGCAACATCCCAAGAATGTCCCAAGGAAAATAGGGATTTTCCACAGATGTTCCTATCATTCCATAAGGATGTTCTACGACGTCTTACAGATGTTATTGTGTTATTAGGGTAGTAAAGGAGCTGTAAGTCATTTTTCCCTAGATTCTACGGAAATTACACGATGTACGGCAGGAAGCCCCATAAGAGCCAATGTAAAGCAGACCAGATTTTTCCCTAGGCCTACGGACTTTTTCAGCGAATTTTAAGCTCAAAAATAGCAAAAACGGTCCCCTTCAAGGTCATCTGACCCCGACGAGTGAGCTATCAGCAAGCTGCTGATAAGAACCGCAATAACACATCGATGCCAATAGCTGGGTCGATATACAGGGTGTTTGAGTTGAATATAAATTGAAAATATATGCAGCTGTCCCACTGGTAGACCACCACACATTAGGTGGGCTCTGCAAACAGATAGGTAATGCATGACAGATGACGTATAATAGATGTTCGTTGACAGATATCAAACTTTCGATGACACGTGTCTAGGCGACCTGCAAGCTAGCTACCTCTCAAGCCATCAGTTCAATAACAAAATTGAATATTCATATACAGGGTGTTAGAGTTGAATAAAAATTGAGAAAATTTATAGGGCAACTCATGAGTAGACCACCACACTTTAGGTGGGCTAAGCAATCATATTAGACAGCTAACGTATGACGTATGGCAGATGACGTTTGATAGAAGGCCGTTGACAGGATCAATGACACATGACCAGGCGACTTGCTAGCTGGCTACCCCGCTGATGATTTCAATGATTTCATTCAATATGCAGTATGTTCAGATGGACCCGGCAAAACAGATAGGTAAAGTATGACGCACTAGCTGCTGATTCCGTTCAATATACAGGGTGTTTGAGTTATAGATATAGGGCGACTCGCGGGTAGACCACCCCACTTCTTGTCATGCTCAGAGACTGCTATAACACCTAAAGTACGACAGCGGATGACAACTAACATAACACATTCGATATATGACATACGAGGTATACCACGTGACCTTCTGGTGCTCGCTGAACAATCGACAGCCGACAGATGGCTTATGACATTTGATAGGCGGTCGCTACGTATACCGTTGATTATACTCCACGATGCTTGCCGAAAGCAAAAACAATCAGGTACCTGGCAGGTAGACTACCCCGCGTATAGGTTAAGGGTGCTAGGAGGTTATGAACGCTAGAGGTTAGCCATGTTTAGGTGTGATACTTTGTTGAATAACCCGATTTTTATAACCCATTACTGAATACAGTTATTTCAATTAGACAGCTAACGCAAGCTCATGATTTCATTCAATATAAAAGACGGTTGAGTTGAATAGCAATAAAAAATATACAAGGTTAGACCACCACACTTCAGGTGGGCTCGGCAAAGGGTTAGCTTACTTATTGTAGCATGTAAATTTTCATTACTGTATATTTTGTTTGATTCTATAATATTTTGTACTGCTGAGCACATCTGACAGGATATTTTGTCACAATAACATGGTTAACATTTTTCAATAATATAAATTGAACTCAATCTGCTTCATATTATTTAATTATTCTCAAACCTGATATGTGGATACACACCTGAGATTTCACACTGTACATAAAATAAAAATACAATTTCTATAAATACACTGATATCTCTTGCTATATCTGCTTTGTTGTGATCCAAGTAGAAGGATGATTCGGATGGTTTTTACAGAAACTTATCTGAAAGAGATAAATAATATAAAGTGATATGAAATACCATTTCAGAGACATTGTCATACTCACTTTTCACACTGCTATTTCCACTTGAAACTTCATCACAGTAGGACAATAGGTATTGGATTTTCCAGGAATGCTGAGGCGTATGGTTTCACTAGGAATTGATCAATTTGAATCAATAAACTTCGTTTGGCATTATTTTCCTGATGAATGCATTTGATAAATTCAGGTTGATGTTTTGATCTTGTTGATCTGTTATTTCGCTTTACGTCAATTAGCTGTCGGTCATGATACCATGTCAACAGTGTCAAACTTGTCATGCGCCAAACGCCGATTCGGATTGATATGTCCTTAGATCATCATCGTCGAACCAACAAGCCGAGTAATGGTGAAGAAAGGTGTGACGTCATTTTAGTCATCAATTCTGATTGCTTCAGATAGTCATCTGGGAAGAATCAAGTCTCTGGAGGGAGTAGCGATAACGTCTTTTATATTGGATATTCAAATTTTCCGCCAATTTGAAAAGCGGAAACTGTTAAGTTGTTCTCGAAGTTTCTGGAAATTTGGAGAAGGGATTTCCTTTCTGGTCGTGAGACAAGAGCTCACTTCAGAAGATTCTTCGTGGTGGTCAAGTGCCATTTTTGTGGTGTGAACCGGCTTCTGAAGTCCTGTACCGCCTGGCGTTCTGGATCACATCAGGATATCCTGGATTTGTTGCCGATCTACAAGGACTGCTGGACTCTACAGATTTCTTCTGGTTTTGGTTTAAGAGGCAGGATCTTCATGGTTCATCACCCAGGCAGCCACGTGCCTACCTTCATCGTAATTTCAATCCCTAACCCTTCATAGAAGGTGAGTCTCGCATTATTACGTTTTTGCTCTCTGCAGTCCAGAAATTCAGAACCTCATTTTCATGAAATATTTAAGGGTTTTTTCACCGGGAGTTTTTTTACTGGGAGTTCTACAACGGGAGTTATCCTACCAGGAGCACTATTCTTCCCAGGAGTCATTGCTCGTCCAGGATCTGTTAATTCTACAAGGCCTTTGGTGGCTGTATAGTAGTCTGGAATCTGGAATCTGAATATCGTCCCCTGTTTTGTTCCTGATATGATGGATTTTCAAGGTGGAAATACGACAGCTCTGTCAATGTCATCTGACATCCAGGGATGTGAAGTCAGCACCCCGCTCTCCGCCAATCTTCCCCTCAGAAGCTTCATCTGGTGGCACTAAAGCCATTTATCAAGGATAACTGGTGTAGGACACACCATACAGGTTTTTGATATAAAAATATATTTTTATCTTTCATTTTTATTCACTCATAATGCCCATTGCTAGTGTGTATAATGGACCATTTTTAAATCATAGCTAGGTCAAAAATTGATGAAATGACACATGAAAGGTACATACTTCCCCTCCACATAGTATACTATGCGCTGGTAGAATTCTTCCATTTAATATGTTTTTAAAATCTGCTATGACTATAAAACGTCCTTACAGGAGCTTTTGAATTTTCAAGTACAATTTAAGGTTGATTTATATATATTTTCATCCACATAATAGCAGGCAACAACAGTGTATTTTCTTAACAGGAAATAAGTATCTAATATTTTTGATTATGCATATTTGTCAAAACCTGTGATGTGATATATGAGTCCTATCATCATAATTAAATGTTTTGGGTATTGTATATGACTGTTTTATTTGTTTATTGACATGACACTCCAACTCACAACATCTCTAAGGTAAATTTAGGTCTTTTAGTCTGGGAGAACAACTAATATTATTCATTATCTGGTTGCTCAACTTTCCAGGTAACATTTCATTTGAATTAAAAGTTGCAGTGGCGCCCCATCTTTTTTGTTTAACCTTATGATTGCTAGATAACTGAATTTTTGCTATTTTAACTCATTTTGATAACTCGAACCCATAGTGCCTACTGACGAAGAGCTGCCGTTCGCAAATGCACCTATTTTCCATAAAAGTAGGGCTGATGTTTTTTGACAGGAGACGTATGGAGTGGAAGTATTTAAAAACCAGGAAATATGTCGAACTACTCTCTACCCAAAACACATGATGCGAGTGATCATCTCGAAGTCTGCACACTTTCGCTTGTATCTTCTGGTAACGTAGATAATGTTTGCTGCAGGTTAGCTTGTCACAGAAACGCTGCGGCAATGTAACGGGAATAACTCTCAACTAAAAACATGTAAAACAGCTCTGGGTTACACCAAAGGATTGAAATCAAACACAGTGTTGGAAATGTTTATAATATATTCAATAAACTATACAAATAGCAGCACATTTCCTCACCACCCTCGAGGTAGTGCCCTGTGGCGCGTTGCTTCTTTTTATAGTGGGAAGCTCTCCGGTAGACCTACTTTGACCACTTGCGACGATAAATAATTAGGTTAACAATTTTTCTCAGACAGCACGAAGATTTATCGTTTTTCACGTTGACGCAAGCTCGCTTCCGCTTTATCTGAGGAGGCAACTCGATGTATGAAGATCCAAGTTGAGGAGTAAACTTGTTGATGTCCACCCCTAGATTGATGATATTTTTTAGCGCCCATCCGCTGTCACGCTCTTGGAATTCCTCCAGTTCCGTCAAAATTGGTGCGGTAACTTTTTCGTCGAACCATACATTTAAATCGGTATCCTTGTAGATGGGTGAGTTTGATGTTGTAAAGTACTTGTACTCTTTTCCATTATATGGGGGGACCAAGTGGATGGAATGGCGTGCAGGGTATGCAAACATTTTTGCTTTTGCGTGTGCGCATGCAAATCAAGACATAAAAATGGGGTAGTTGGGTGTTTTGCGGTAGTCTTCCAATGTCTGTGGCAGAGTACAAACGTCAGTTGCAGGAATTCCAGAAGGAAATAAAAGAACTAGAAGCTACAATAAAACATTACGAGGATAAGCAGCTGATCATTAGAAATTTTTCGAGAATTACATTATTAGAAGACGCTATCAAAACTCGACGCATACCTACAACGCAGCAAACTACGAAAAAAATATGGCTATTTTGAGAGCAACATACGTATTGCTGTTCACAATTATGAACAATATATTGTACATGAATGTGCCGAACAAAGTTAGCGAAGCGGGAATTTGTTTCAATAATCGATCATGTCAGTGGATTGGTATGAGAAGAGGGTACATCAATGATGGTCGGATGGAAGTATTCTCAATACAAGTGCCGAAAAACGCAACGAAATATAGAATTCGTTTGATTTTCGATGATAGGACCTTTGGGGAGCTAGGACAATGGCAGTTTTTCGAAAACACATCAACAACAATTATTCCGGCATCCCCAGCACCAGTGGGCCATGAAAAATTCGTCACATCATCGAAAATTATATCGAATATCAATTTAGCATTCATAGTCGTGATAATTCTGATAAATATAATTCAGTTATTTTTCATGAAGAAATAAAATCGACAGTGTCACGGAAATGTCATGGAAACGTCGCGAAACACCAGAACGTTACAGAAACATCGTGGAATGTTTACGGAAACGCCACTGAAATGTCAGACATATTTCATTATACCTACCACTTCTGCTTCATTCAAGATAACAACAATCTCGTTATCGTTCGAGGTGTTTCCGCGACAAATACCGAATAACTCTCAACTAAAAACATGTGAAACAGCTCTGGGTTACACCAAAGGATTGAAATCAAACACAGTGTTGAAAATGTTTATAATATATTCAATAAACTATACAAATAGCAGCACATTTTCCCACCACCCTCGAGGTAGTGCCTTGTGGCGCGTTGCTTCTTTTTATAGTGGAAAGCTCTCCGGTAGACCTACTTTGACCACTTGCGACGATAAATAATTAGGTTAACAATTTTTTCTCAGACAGCACGAAGATTTATTCCTAAATTAATAGAAACACTTCATTAATTCTTCTAATGCATGTTTTCGCAGACAGCACGAAGATTTATTTCTAAATTAATAGAAACACTTCATTAATTCGTCTGATGTATGTTTTCGCAGACAGCACGAAGATTTATTCCTAAATTAATAGAAACACTTCATTAATTCGTCTGATGTATGTTTTCGCAGACAGCACGAAGATTAATTCCTAAATTAATAGAAACACTTCATTAATTCGCCTGATGGTTCTTTTTTGTTCGATTGCTAACCTAATCATTCATCACACATTTTACATAAAATTAATTAATTAATTATCAATTTCCATTGCTTCACCATTGATGGAATAATGGCCCCATGGTAACGCTTCATCGATTCCTGGTATAATGTATCTCTTATCATCATTTGGACTGAGAGCTATCTTGTTCTGCGTGATTGAATGGACCTGGTACTGTTTGGCTCTAATCAAGTTTTGTGATACTGTTTTCTGTTTGGCTGTTTCCAGACATTCAACATAGTCATCGAAAGTTATAGTTGTTTTAACAACAGACTTCTTTACACCTTTCGCCTTCTTCATTACACCCATATACATGATTATATCATCGATTTCCTCCTGATCATAGTTTTCTGCATGCAATTCTGATCTTTTCTTTTCAATTTCATTTTCAGTTGTCAACACTTTGGTGGCATATAGTTTAGATCTCAAGCCCACATAGTCCGTCATTATTCGACTCTTGTTTTCATCTGACATCATTCCGAGCACTTTTTTATTGACCTGTGGTATTCCGAATTGGTTATTCATAGGATAGTCAGAGGTATCGAATCGTTGATGGCAATCTCGCTTCATGACTTCATATGGATCTCGATTGGTAATCTCATAGATGAGGGAGTCAGTTTCAGTGTACAGAACGGAGCAATCATGAAATGTGTGAACCATATAGTTGTAGTGAAAGTCATATAGGGTAGTCTTGGCGAGATCGAGAATGGCTTGACCGACGTATATGGGCTTATTCACCCAGATTTCCAATTTCCCGAGCTCAACTGCTACCAAGTTCTCATTGAAAATGATACAGTTCTTAAACTCGGGTTTGGAAATATACGACTCAGCGCCATATCTCCCCGCCCACTCCGTTAAAAGCCTAACGTTGACTCTCTTACGAATGTTCTCCATCGTTTTCCCGAAAACAGCGTTGTTCATGAGTTTGAAGAGATTTTTCTCGAATTCATTTTTTGCCTGTTTACGGAGGTTGGTGTTGAGGTCAATATAGGATTTAAGCCATGGGGATTGTCGAAACTTGAGTACTCGGTGAATCTTTTTCAACACTAGGCCATGCTTCAGCGCCTGTTTCAAGGTGCGGTAGTGGATGACGTACTTCTCCTTATGATTTAACGTTGCCATCAACTTGGTAGGCTGAGATGATCTCGTTGGAGGCTTCATCGTCTTCGGATTGATGTGTTCAGGGCAGAAAGGAATGTCTTTATGTAGATTATGGAGGCGTTGTGGATACTCCAAGTCGACTTCCAAAATACATCCTTTATCAGCATCATCAGGAATAGCTGCGACGTCGATATTAGTGTCAGCCCATTCAAAGCCTCCATATGGTAACGACTGAGACATTGCCCAACCATATTGGTTGTTTACATCATAATACATCAAATATGAGTCTGGCTTTGATGAATTATAATTAGGCATGTACTTGTTGTTTGCTTGAGCTCTTCGTTTAGAACAAACTTGGCTCAATCCTCCTCGGATACCTTGCTCAACAAATAGAAACATGTCTACATCGGTAAGCAGTTCCAACTCATGCTTTGTATGCTTCAACATGGCGTCCCACGTGAACCCTGGTAGTGTGAAATAATGAGCAGGATCGTGACCATAGGTGTTGTGGCAGCTGGATCGAAACTGCTCAAAAACATCGGCTAACAGCATAATGTCCGTTTTCATGTAGAGGTCAACATATTGACCCAAGTCTTCACAGCCAAATTTCGACCATACCAGCTTGGCGTGAAGGTAGTGTCTACGGGGGCATGGTTTGTCATACAATTTACTGTAAAATGACTCTATTGGAGGATGCTGAGTATCATCGAATCTTTCGAATGAGTCGATATAATCGTAGGGCATCACCCCTTTTTTAGTTAACAACTGGAGCTGATCATTGGAAATATTAGAAAATTGTGATTTTAAATATGGAAATTCCTCCAGATATGATGCAAACATATCTAGAGAAGAGTTCATGAAGCGAAATGAGTCAATGAAACGAAACTGAATGAAAGTATCATCAACATGTTTCGTAAAGGATATATATTTCTCTTTAGTGATTGGTAATAAATCGATTTTGCCCTTCATTTTGGATGCTATATCTTCGATAATAAAATTTGCATCATAACCACTCAAATTGTGAAACACAACTGGCACCACATGGCTGTCCTGGTATTGAACGTTGCAGCTTTCATGCGCAGGGCCTCTATAGTTGTTTTCAGGAATCAGGTGATTATGATCACGAACTTTCTTATCGGTAGGTCCAAAAGGCTGTTCGCAAATATGGCAATGTTTAGCTCCTTGGAACTCAACTTCCTGTTCAGTAGACATAGTGATGTTATATGGACATAAAAATACCGTAGACATATCCTCGGCCAACTGGTTGAGCTCATCAGCGAACCACGCCATACAGTCTTGCCCTCGGTACGAATGATAAAAGGAGAGAGAATCGTCGTAGGAACATTCCATAAAGTAACCAACGGCAGCTGGAACGTGGTGCTGAGGCTTCTTCGGATCTTCCGTATTTTCCAAAGTAGACTCCAAATCATCATAAACTATGAATGGGGCCTTCTCCTTGTTTTTATGATTTTTAAATTTCAGAATGTTTTTCCCCTCCTCAGGCATTCTGATTGCGGTCTCATTTATTTTCAAGCTGCTCTCAGTATGTTTGATGAGTTTATCTTCAGAATAGAAATAATGAAGACAGCGGTCGCAGAAGAACTTCTTATGTCCATCTTTACTGAGCTGAGAAGAAAGAAGTCTGGACAGATCCTTCACCCACACATAATGATACTTGGTTGGGGATGTTTCGCAAGCATCTTTCTCATCAAAGTATTGATCTTGGACAAGTAAGAGATTGACGTGTCGGTCTTTCTTATCCTTTGTCAAGTATGTGGGCAAAGTCTGCAAGTTTTTCGATGCCTTTTGTAGGATATATTCATCAACCGATACCCCATTCTGCTTCTCGAACCGAGGAATCTGTTTGACCGTCATCGGAAACTGAATGCCCTTGAGGTTGAGAACTGTAGACGGATGGGGGTATGAAGAAGTTCTATCGCTATGTACATCGACTGGATACAATGCAGAAGTCACAGCCCACACAAAGCATGCATTATCATCATTTTTAACGTTGATGCTTGCGAAACATCCCCAACCAAGTATCATTATGTGTGGGTGAAGGATCTGTCCAGACTTCTTTCTTCTCAGCTCAGTAAAGATGGACATAAGAAGTTCTTCTGCGACCGCTGTCTTCATTATTTCTATTCTGAAGATAAACTCATCAAACATACTGAGAGCTGCTTGAAAATAAATGAGACCGCAATCAGAATGCCTGAGGAGGGGAAAAACATTCTGAAATTTAAAAATCATAAAAACAAGGAGAAGGCCCCATTCATAGTTTATGCTGATTTGGAGTCTGTTTTGGAAAATACGGGAGATCCGAAGGAGCCTCAGCACCACGTTCCAGCTGCCGTTGGTTACTTTATGAAATGTTCCTACGACGATTCTCTCTCCTTTTATCATTCGTACCGAGGGCAAGACTGTATGGCGTGGTTCGCTGATGAGCTCAACCAGTTGGCCGAGGATATGTCTACGGTATTTTTATGTCCATATAACATCACTATGTCTACTGAACAGGAAGTTGAGTTCCAAGGAGCTAAACATTGCCATATTTGCGAACAGCCTTTTGGACCTACCGATAAGAAAGTTCGTGATCATAATCACCTGATTCCTGAAAACAACTATAGAGGCCCTGCGCATGAAAGCTGCAACGTTCAATACCAGGACAGCCATGTGGTGCCAGTTGTGTTTCACAATTTGAGTGGTTATGATGCAAATTTTATTATCGAAGATATAGCATCCAAAATGAAGGGCAAAATCGATTTATTACCAATCACTAAAGAGAAATATATATCCTTTACGAAACATGTTGATGATACTTCCATTCAGTTTCGTTTCATTGACTCATTTCGCTTCATGAACTCTTCTCTAGATATGTTGGCATCATATCTGGAGGAATTTCCAAATTTAAAATCACAATTTTCTAATATTTCCAATGATCAGCTCCAGTTGTTAACTAAAAAAGGGGTGATGCCCTACGATTATATCGACTCATTCGAAAGATTCGATGATACTCAGCATCCTCCAATAGAGTCATTTTACAGTAAATTGTATGACAAACCATGCCCCCGTAGACACTACCTTCACGCCAAGCTGGTATGGTCGAAATTTGGCTGTGAAGACTTGGGTCAATATGTTGACCTCTACATGAAAACGGACATTATGCTGTTAGCCGATGTTTTTGAGCAGTTTCGATCCAGCTGCCACAACACCTATGGTCTCGATCCTGCTCATTATTTCACACTACCAGGGTTCACGTGGGACGCCATGTTGAAGCATACAAAGCAAGAGTTGGAACTGCTTACCGATGTAGACATGTTTCTATTTGTTGAGCAAGGTATCCGAGGAGGATTGAGCCAAGTTTGTTCTAAACGAAGAGCTCAAGCAAACAACAAGTACATGCCTAATTATAATTCATCAAAGCCAGACTCATATTTGATGTATTATGATGTAAACAACCAATATGGTTGGGCAATGTCTCAGTCGTTACCATATGGAGGCTTTGAATGGGCTGACACTAATATCGACGTCGCAGCTATTCCTGATGATGCTGATAAAGGATGTATTTTGGAAGTCGACTTGGAGTATCCACAACGCCTCCATAATCTACATAAAGACATTCCTTTCTGCCCTGAACACATCAATCCGAAGACGATGAAGCCTCCAACGAGATCATCTCAGCCTACCAAGTTGATGGCAACGTTAAATCATAAGGAGAAGTACGTCATCCACTACCGCACCTTGAAACAGGCGCTGAAGCATGGCCTAGTGTTGAAAAAGATTCACCGAGTACTCAAGTTTCGACAATCCCCATGGCTTAAATCCTATATTGACCTCAACACCAACCTCCGTAAACAGGCAAAAAATGAATTCGAGAAAAATCTCTTCAAACTCATGAACAACGCTGTTTTCGGGAAAACGATGGAGAACATTCGTAAGAGAGTCAACGTTAGGCTTTTAACGGAGTGGGCGGGGAGATATGGCGCTGAGTCGTATATTTCCAAACCCGAGTTTAAGAACTGTATCATTTTCAATGAGAACTTGGTAGCAGTTGAGCTCGGGAAATTGGAAATCTGGGTGAATAAGCCCATATACGTCGGTCAAGCCATTCTCGATCTCGCCAAGACTACCCTATATGACTTTCACTACAACTATATGGTTCACACATTTCATGATTGCTCCGTTCTGTACACTGAAACTGACTCCCTCATCTATGAGATTACCAATCGAGATCCATATGAAGTCATGAAGCGAGATTGCCATCAACGATTCGATACCTCTGACTATCCTATGAATAACCAATTCGGAATACCACAGGTCAATAAAAAAGTGCTCGGAATGATGTCAGATGAAAACAAGAGTCGAATAATGACGGACTATGTGGGCTTGAGATCTAAACTATATGCCACCAAAGTGTTGACAACTGAAAATGAAATTGAAAAGAAAAGATCAGAATTGCATGCAGAAAACTATGATCAGGAGGAAATCGATGATATAATCATGTATATGGGTGTAATGAAGAAGGCGAAAGGTGTAAAGAAGTCTGTTGTTAAAACAACTATAACTTTCGATGACTATGTTGAATGTCTGGAAACAGCCAAACAGAAAACAGTATCACAAAACTTGATTAGAGCCAAACAGTACCAGGTCCATTCAATCACGCAGAACAAGATAGCTCTCAGTCCAAATGATGATAAGAGATACATTATACCAGGAATCGATGAAGCGTTACCATGGGGCCATTATTCCATCAATGGTGAAGCAATGGAAATTGATAATTAATTAATTAATTTTATGTAAAATGTGTGATGAATGATTAGGTTAGCAATCGAACAAAAAAGAACCATCAGGCGAATTAATGAAGTGTTTCTATTAATTTAGGAATTGATCTTCGTGCTGTCTGCGAAAACATACATCAGACGAATTAATGAAGTGTTTCTATTAATTTAGGAATAAATCTTCGTGCTGTCTGCGAAAACATACATCAGACGAATTAATGAAGTGTTTCTATTAATTTAGAAATAAATCTTCGTGCTGTCTGCGAAAACATGCATTAGACGAATTAATGAAGTGTTTCTATTGATTTAGGAATAAATCTTCGTGCTGTCTGAGAAAAAATTGTTAACCTAATTATTTATCGTCGCAAGTGGTCAAAGTAGGTCTACCGGAGAGCTTCCCACTATAAAAAGAAGCAACGCGCCACAAGGCACTACCTCGAGGGTGGTGGGGAAATGTGCTGCTATTTGTATAGTTTATTGAATATATTATAAACATTTTCAACACTGTGTTTGATTTTAATCCTTTGGTGTAACCCAGAGCTGTTTCACATGTTTTTAGTTGAGAGTTATTCGGTATTTGTCGCGGAAACACCTCGAACGATAACGAGATTGTTGTTATCTTGAATGAAGCAGAAGTGGTGGGTATAATGAAATATGTCTGACATTTCAGTGGCGTTTACGTAAACATTCCACGATGTTTCTGTAACGTTCTGGTGTTTCGCGACGTTTCCATGACATTTCCGTGACACTGTCGATTTTATTTCTTCATGAAAAATAACTGAATTATATTTATCAGAATTATCACGACTATGAATGCTAAATTGATATTCGATATAATATTCGATGATGTGACGAATTTTTCATGGCCCACTGGTGCTGGGGATGTCGGAATAATTGTTGTTGATGTGTTTTCGAAAAACTGCCATTGTCCTAGCTCCCCAAAGGTCCTATCATCGAAAATCAAACGAATTCTATATTTCGTTGCGTTTTTCGGCACTTGTATTGAGAATACTTCCATCCGACCATCATTGATGTACCCTCTTCTCATACCAATCCACTGACATGATCGATTATTGAAACAAATTCCCGCTTCGCTAACTTTGTTCGGCACATTCATGTACAATATATTGTTCATAATTGTGAACAGCAATACGTATGTTGCTCTCAAAATAGCCATATTTTTTTCGTAGTTTGCTGCGTTGTAGGTATGCGTCGAGTTTTGATAGCGTCTTCTAATAATGTAATTCTCGAAAAATTTCTAATGATCAGCTGCTTATCCTCGTAATGTTTTATTGTAGCTTCTAGTTCTTTTATTTCCTTCTGGAATTCCTGCAACTGACGTTTGTACTCTGCCACAGACATTGGAAGACTACCGCAAAACACCCAACTACCCCATTTTTATGTCTTGATTTGCATGCGCACACGCAAAAGCAAAAATGTTTGCATACCCTGCACGCCATTCCATCCACTTGGTCCCCCCATATAATGGAAAAGAGTACAAGTACTTTACAACATCAAACTCACCCATCTACAAGGATACCGATTTAAATGTATGGTTCGACGAAAAAGTTACCGCACCAATTTTGACGGAACTGGAGGAATTCCAAGAGCGTGACAGCGGATGGGCGCTAAAAAATATCATCAATCTAGGGGTGGACATCAACAAGTTTACTCCTCAACTTGGATCTTCATACATCGAGTTGCCTCCTCAGATAAAGCGGAAGCGAGCTTGCGTCAACGTGAAAAACGATAAATCTTCGTGCTGTCTGAGAAAAATTGTTAACCTAATTATTTATCGTCGCAAGTGGTCAAAGTAGGTCTACCGGAGAGCTTCCCACTATAAAAAGAAGCAACGCGCCACAGGGCACTACCTCGAGGGTGGTGGGGAAATGTGCTGCTATTTGTATAGTTTATTGAATATATTATAAACATTTCCAACACTGTGTTTGATTTCAATCCTTTGGTGTAACCCAGAGCTGTTTTACATGTTTTTAGTTGAGAGTTATTCCCGTTACATTGCCGCAGCGTTTCTGTGACAAGCTAACCTGCAGCAATCATTATCTACGTTACCAGAAGATACAAGCGAAAGTGTGCAGACTTCGAGATGATCACTCGCATCATGTGTTTTGGGTAGAGAGTAGTTCGACATATTTCCTGGTTTTTAAATACTTCCACTCCATACGTCTCCTGTCAAAAAACATCTGTCATAAGTAAGCTATCCCTTTGCCGAGCCCACCTGAAGTGTGGTGGTCTAACCTTGTATATTTTTTATTGCTATTCAACTCAACCGTCTTTTATATTGAATGAAATCATGAGCTTGCGTTAGCTGTCTAATTGAAATAACTGTATTCAGTAATGGGTTATAAAAATCGGGTTATTCAACAAAGTATCACACCTAAACATGGCTAATCTCTAGCGTTCATAACCTCCTAGCACCCTTAACCTATACGCGGGGTAGTCTACCTGCCAGGTACCTGATTGTTTTTGCTTTCGGCAAGCATCGTGGAGTATAATCAACGGTATACGTAGCGACCGCCTATCAAATGTCATAAGCCATCTGTCGGCTGTCGATTGTTCAGCGAGCACCAGAAGGTCACGTGGTATACCTCGTATGTCATATATCGAATGTGTTATGTTAGTTGTCATCCGCTGTCGTACTTTAGGTGTTATAGCAGTCTCTGAGCATGACAAGAAGTGGGGTGGTCTACCCGCGAGTCGCCCTATATCTATAACTCAAACACCCTGTATATTGAACGGAATCAGCAGCTAGTGCGTCATACTTTACCTATCTGTTTTGCCGGGTCCATCTGAACATACTGCATATTGAATGAAATCATTGAAATCATCAGCGGGGTAGCCAGCTAGCAAGTCGCCTGGTCATGTGTCATTAATCCTGTCAACGGCCTTCTATCAAACGTCATCTGCCATACGTCATACGTTAGCTGTCTAATATGATTGCTTAGCCCACCTAAAGTGTGGTGGTCTACTCATGAGTTGCCCTATTTTTCTCAATTTTTATTCAACTCTAACACCCTGTATATGAATATTCAATTTTGTTATTGAACTGATGGCTTGCGAGGTAGCTAGCTTGCAGGTCGCCTAGACACGTGTCATCGAAAGTTTGATATCTGTCAACGAACATCTATTATACGTCATCTGTCATGCATTACCTATCTGTTTGCAGAGCCCACCTAATGTGTGGTGGTCTACCAGTGAGACAGCTGTATATATTTTCAATTTATATTCAACTCAAACACCCTGTATATCGACCCAGCTATTGGCATCGATGTGTTATTGCGGTTCTTATCAGCAGCTTGCTGATAGCTCACTCGTCGGGGTCAGATGACCTTGAAGGGGACCGTTTTTGCTATTTTTGAGCTTAAAATTCGCTGAAAAAAAGTCCGTAGACCTAGGGAAAAATCTGGTCTGCTTTACATTGGCTCTTATGGGGCTTCCTGCCGTACATCGTGTAATTTCCGTAGAATCTAGGGAAAAATGACTTAGAATTTTGAAAATTGGTCGGGAACTGGTACAGCTCCTTTACTTAGGGTATGCTAATGACAACAGCTATACTGGACGAGACTGGACAAGTTTGTAACATATGGTAGATCAAGATCTTGATATAATCAGAAAAATTGATGGAAAATAAACTCCCAACTACTATAAGTTATTTAAGAAACTTCTACTTGCCCATCTATGGAAATTGAGAAACTGAACCCGACATTGATAAACTGAATAGTAGCTCTGGTATTTCAATGAACTCTTGTAAGGAATACACTTTTCTAGATGAAATAATCGATCAACAGCTGCAATGGGGCAAATACATTGACTATGAAGTAGAAAAAAAAGCAATACCTCATTCATAATTCCGAATATTGAGAGACATAATATTCTATATTGAATGCAATTGAAATTAATTGATTATGCCTCAGTAAAGTCCCATATAACACATGATCTATGTATAAGAATTCCTGTATATACCTCAGACAATATCTATCAGGAAAGTGGGAAAGTTGGACTCCAGACAACTCTACTGTCGGACTGAGAAAGGTTGGCCGAATTGGAGCAGACGATGACATGCAGAACAAAAGGCAGTTCTTCATGCAGAGAATCTGCATTGAAGTGTTTATTTTGAGACCGGATATCAACAATGCTTGAGTAACCTAACCAAAAATAAAATAATGATACCTAATACGGATTCAGAAACAGTTTGCCAACGCAAGTTGCCATATTATCTTCAACCTCACTGTATTCTATATTGGCTAAATCAATGCATGCTTCATAGTTTGCGTTTTCTTTGCAACTTTTCCGATTCTGGTTTCTACTTTTCATTTCGTCTCACTACAAGAAATGACGTGAAATTCTGTTTTTCTTCTTCAACAACATCAACAACAAAGGGTGGTATTGAATGGATTTGCTGCAGAACCTTCAATAGAAGAGCCCAGTTAGGTTGTGGTTGTGCCAGGAGAACCATTAATTCCAAGGCTATGGACGCTTGCGGCGTCAAATCATCCATTTTGGAAACTGCTCGCGAATCACATGTCTGGAAAACATCTGGCAGAGCAAATAGTATCCAGGGAGCCACTCCTGTGCCTCTGGATTTGAACATCTCCACGTTATCTAGTCCTTTCTTGAAAATCTGCAAGAAAGCGATAGATAATAGGCGGCTCGGTGGTCGAGAGCGTGAAGGCGCTGAGTTCGTATGGGGACTCCCACCGAGACATAGGTTCGAATTCTAGTTAGGCCCAGGATGTTGTGTTTGTATGAATACCTAACCCCGCACAAGTTTCGACTTATGGGGCATTTGGTCCCAGTGCTGGGACCAACGAGGTATGCAATTGCAAAAAAAATGAGTCAAATGACGCGATGTTTGTATTTTGCGAATATTAGTCTTTTGAAGTATCTAAATATTTATGATTCATTTGCACTTCAACATCCCCAACAACACAGGGATGTCCTAGGTACGTCCCTTTTTTGTCTCACATGATTGGGGCATCCAAGGGATGTCCGGTTCGATTGACATTCCGCCTGGCACATCCCTAAGTTATCCTATTCGTATCTCTGAAATATCTGATATCCATTCACATCGGAGTCATTGAATCTCATCAAAATTTTGAGTTGCATTTTTTAAAAATGTTTGTTTTTCTTCCGGAAAATAATTCTAATGAAAATAAAGAATATAGTCTCAGACCTTCTTGAAAAATGACCATTTTTCGCAAACAGAAATCGTAAATGCATAATGCTCCTAATTTTTAAACACCCAAGAATGATAATAAATATGCCCAAATCCTAACAAAGTTGTGGCCAATCAGGTTTCTGTAGTTCAGCCCTGTTTATAAATCTTCAGAAGGTATATTAGCCAATAGAGTTAGGTGCGTGCCTGATGAGCCAAATAGTTCCCGGCTTCAATTCCTGCTCGACCTGAATTTTTTTTCCGTTTATCGAAGGGATGTTCCTGGAATATCCTCAGGAAGTCCTAGGGATATCCTTTCTTCGTACTTGGTACATCCTAGGGACGTACCAGAAGGACGTCCCTTGGCTGCCTTTTTTGTCGGCCAGCGGATGTCCTTGGAACGTCCCTGGTATGTACTTTGTCCGACAAAAGATACCCCTGGGATGTCCTAGTATAAAATTAGGGACGTCATTGGGAATTCCCTAGGAAGTACTTGTGTTGTTAGGGATCCTACATTGAAGTGATGGTGCATTTTTGGAAGTTTATCGGCAAAAGTCCCATTACTTTGAGAGCCTTCATCACATCTCGAGATGAAAGAATTGAAAACAACTTGTGATGTTTCGGTACTGGGTTTATACCGGGTGTTCCACTTATGACTAACCACCCTCGATAATTCTCAAAAAAAATATTTTACAAAAAACAACGGAATACCTTTCTTCATTTTGAGGAAGACACCGTTTCACGCAGAGAAGATAATACATACTCCAACCCTCTGCTCCCCAAAGCAACCCCCCCTTCAATGTGAATAGGTAACAAGGGTAATATTATACATATTATATCGTCGCGAAGGTGATTTAATTCTGACACTAGCAGTGCAAAGGTTTCCGAATTGCAACAAGCAATGGCCACAGTGAGCCCAGTCTGGCAACACTGTTCAGAAGGTCTACCTCCAGCAATTCGCACAAATACGATATTTGGGTTCTGGATGGACCAGAGTGATTGTTTTTAGTCTTCAAAAGTTTCTGAATTGGGGTTTTGTTTTATGATTTCCTATTGCTGAAATCAAAGTGAGTTATTTCAACCTTTCTCATAAGAATAGGCCAAATATTTGCTGTGTGACAGGGTGTATGTCAAATCACGCTACGGAAAAGAAACATTTCGACTATCAAATTTCCTAAAGACGAAGAACTGCCAAAAAAGTGGACATTTTTGATACCTCGTAAAAATTAGTTCCCATCATCTCAACAATCCGCAGTGTGTGCGATTCATTCCGTTGAAACAGATATTATCAGATATGATACATTTTCTCTTCCAGTTGGATCAATTGGGAAAAAAACAAAGAAAGCCACAGTTGGTTAGAACAGCAGTTCCCTCTATTTTTCCAAATTCACCAATTTACTTTTTTGAACCTAATACTGCTGATTTTGAAAAAGTCGACCTCATTCATATGTAGAAAAATTCAAAACTGTTAGTTTCCGGAACTATGTCACTTTTCATTGATTACTCTTTTCCCACATTCCTTGAGGACAATCGGTGGGATTTCGTCGGAGCCATGCACAAGCTTTGTTGGTGTTGAGACCCAATGAAATCTTTATGGAACTGGAAGTGAAGTTTCTTCCTTGTTGGTAGATCAATGCAGGATATGAGTTATCGAATAATTACCCACAAATATGTTAAAAATTACCTTCGTTGACCCCCAGACAGTAGTACCGTATTTGCAAATTCGCCTGGCACGTTTCAAAATGTTCCTTTAGATATTTCCTTATTCTTCATGACCCTCGTTGTTCCCTATTCAAATTATAGAGGATGATGCTCTAAGAAGTAGAGGGTTGAAGTATGTTTTTATCTTTTTTGTGTCAAACGGTGATTTTCTTCAAATAAGAATCGACGTGATTCGTTGTTTTTTGTTTAATAATTTTTTTCGACGGTTATTATCGAGGGTATATATTTATAAGTGGACCACCTGGTATTTATCTTTGTTCAATATATGCAATTGATGAGGATAAATATACACTGAGTGCTGAGTGTTTTTGTACAAAATTCTGGACTACCTTTTATGACAATGCTGCCAATATTGATACCTACTTTGTACAGATCTTCGAGTTGGGCGCCTCTTAGCAAAAGACAGCTGAGTAGTTCCTGACATTTGGTGTGTATGTCTCTCAGGATTTTGCTACTAGTATTGTAGGTAAATCCAATGAGTTCCTTGGCCGATTCACAAATGGCGGGCAGCAATTGGGCGATACAAAGCAGCAAGTTGCTGATGTCCACAACCATAAGTCGACATCTCGCCTCTGACGGTAGACTCTGAAAAAATAGTCATGGAACGAATGACAAACAGTAAGGTAGGTACCTAATTAGGAAGAACTACCCAGGCAACCAGATGACGTCGTTTCATTGACGTGTTTTATGTCAGTTGAATTACCAAGGTTAGGTCAGGAGTTGACGTCGTATGACGTGATAAATGACGGGAACAAGTCTTAGCTCAATGACGTCATATTACTCACATTCATTGACGTTAGTCACTCACCCAACGATGTCGTCGGAATACCATTAAGATGACGTTGAAATTTGGTGATCAAAAGTAAAAAAATTTCCTCGAACATGGTGTGGTAGACACTACTGACCTCTGATGACATCTAATATCGATTATGCATCGTTAAAACTGCTCACCCTGATAACACAAATACGTTCCATGGATATCCTTAGGACGTCCTGCAGGGAAATTCAGAATATTCATAGGACTTTCAAATTTGGTACCGCGGATGTTCATTTTACGTCTGTGCAACGCACAAATGTCTGACTTGAAGACCAACTAGGGACGTCCTTTTACACGTTCTTATACATCGTTAACACGAGAGGACCCTGCTTTGTCTACGATGACTGGCGGTAGGATCGCTTCGGGCTCCCCCCTCCCTGACGAACTGAATAAGGCACAAAAGGTACACCAAAGTTCCAGTTTCCGCTGAGCAAGCCCATAGCTACCCATGTCGACCGGAATCCTCCAGTCCCGTTTGATGGGTGTTCCGTACCGCTACCATGTTGAGAGTGGGGACCTCAAGCTTTCAACCAGAGATGCCTGGAGTCACCTGGGGCTCCCCCCACTTGACGCCGTGAGTGCCCACGGTCATCCCTGGGACAACTTTCGGATACCTGAACTCTAGAGAATTTCTCATCAAGCACAACGAAGGACATCCGTAGGACATTCATAGGTCAACCTATCAGAGACGCTGACGGATATAAATTGGACGTCCATAGGGCGTACGAATTTATCTTGAATTTTGGAGTCTTCCTGGGACCAGATTCAGCATAACTAATGAGGTACTCCAGTTGAGTTGATGGTCTGTAGAAGGTCCCTAAAAGGTTCTGATGAAGGTTTCCAAGAGGTCCCATCAAAGAAGTTGCCCAAGGATGTCCAATGGACTAACGTAAGGGATATTGACGGGAAGTATTTATACCCTACGAGCAGTCATTCAATTAAAAGCAGAGGACATAGTTTCTCGAACACGAATATTCAGAGAATCCTTCCTTGTCTTCGACTCGGGAAACAAAATGTTGGTGTTCTCGATAGAATTTCTGGTAATAAATTGAAGCTCTCTTCATGTTATAAAATCACTTTCTGTTCAAATAACTCCTCGAAAAAAAATGACTATTGTTGATGTTTGCAGACCTCTGGGATGAGAAGACTCAATATATGGATAGGAATTACAGAATATTTTGAGATAACTTCTCAACTGAAGTGGCATATTGCAAATATTGCATAGTTTTTATAAGTACAAGTACTCACCTGCGTGTAGCGAATTGTCAGAATTGTCAAAGATTCATTCAGCATACCCGAAAAGACTCTCTGGGCCATGCTAGGCGGTACAGTATTCCACAAATCCTCTTTGGTTCCTATTAAATGACAAATGATATAAGTATAGGTGATAGTAGAAATCAGAAGTACTTTCATCAAATTACGATATTTGCAACTCGAAAACTTGATAAGACTCATTGAAAACAATTCACTTCAAAAACAAAGTCATTTGATCAAAAAAAAAACACACTCCGCAAGGCGATTTCGATTGAGTAAATCTATATCTATATACAAGGTGGTCCAGAACAACATAGACCAATTTAGGCCTATTCAAATCAACTTACTTCTATACGAAAATCCACCGTTGAGCTGTTGAGAGCAGGGCGAAGAAGAACAATAACATTTAATTTCCTGATTTTCTTTATTATTGTGGAATCCTTGAGATGCTGCTCTTGAATATTCAGGGCGATTCACTATAGTGAATGTGCATGGAAAACATGTCGTACCAATTCAATCAATATACAGGGAGTTAGGTATTTCGCATTCACTTTGATAAAAATTAATGTAACTTTTTTTGGAGTACGGCACTGGCCATATTTTGATATTTCGATGGATGACAAAATCAATCATCTCACTTTTTTCTAACTGCAGTTTCTTATAATTGTTTTTCTTGTTTTCGAGATATCTAACAGTATTTATTGCTTATGATTATGACGATTATCATGTTTTGCAATTTTTTGGCTCATTTGTGCTTCAGCATATGATGATGTTGTTGGTCAATCAAGTTTTTTAAGCAGAAATCTTGAACTGAAATTTGAAAATGTAAAGGTGAATAACTATAGGTATACTCGACGAAATCGCAAAGTATGGTTGTTTAAACAATCTACTTATACACTTTTGCCACTAGATGACTGTTAGGGCTATATCGTCCTCCTACCCTTCGGGGCATTTGATTGACTTCATATATAGTAGCACCCATCGTGAATCGACTGTCAGCTGACCTAGTGCAACTGATGAGGCTTGGCAGAACTGAAACAGACTGTATTGCACCAGCTGACTATCGATTCACGAAATTTTCCTAAAATCTCTTGGTCTTGGGATTTTAGGTTCATCATCATCTGTCGATGGGGCATTAAACCACTGTCAGAAATCTGGTGTTGAGATAGTCTGTAGAATTGTAGCACTTTTGCCTTTCTGTAATAATATAGACGTAGGGCTATATATTCGACGTACTCGCAAGGTATGGTAGTGTAAATAATCCATTTATACACCTTTGCACTTCTGCCACTAGATGGCTCTCAGGAGTAGATCGTCCTCCTACCCTTCGGGGCATTTGGTTGACTTCATATTTAGTCGTGAATCGATCATCAGCTGGCTCAGTGCAACTGATGGGGCTTGGCAAAGCTGAAACAGACTGTCTCGCACCAGCTCACAATCGATGCACAATATTTTCCTAAAAACTATGAGTCTTGAGATTTTAGGTTCCTCACCATCTGTTGGTGGGTCATTGATCCACTGTGAGAATTCTGGTGTTGCGATAGTCTGCAGGAATGTGGCATTTTTGCCTTTCTGTAATTATATGGACGTACTCGCAAGGTATGGTAGTTCAAACAATCTACTTAAACACCTTTGTACTTCTGCCACTAGATGGCTCTTAGGACTGATCGTCCTCCTACCCATCGGGGCATATGTTCTCTGTATAATGATTGAAATGGTATACATGTTTTCCATGCACAATTGAACATACAATATATTAAATCACCCTACGAATTTCAGAGCAGTACCTTTCAAGGATTTCGACATATTGAAGAAAATCGCCCTCTCGCGGCACAACGGTTAATTTTCGTGAAGAGGTAAATTGATTTCAATCGGCCTATTTTGATATTTAATTCAACCTGTGGAATTTATAGTACCTTGATCTGGGACACCTTGTATATAAAAATGAATGTTTGAATGTCCATAGAATCGTAAAACGGCTTGACCGATTTCACTTATTCTTGTCAAGTTGTACTTATTTGTTGATATCAGAAGAAGGTTTTTATGAGAGGAAAAATTGAGAAATTCAAGATGGTGGATCCAATATGACGGACGAGTTTTGTAACTATAATCCGATTCTATTCAAAATTGGAATCTGGAGGTTTTTGGGGTCGAAGATTATAAGTTTATTTGTCAAAATTGGAAAATTCGAGATGGTCGATTCAATATGGCGGACGAATTTTGTAATTATGTTCCCATTCTATTCCAAATTGGTATCTGTAGGTTTTGGAGGTCGAACATTATGATTCTTTCCTCAAAATTCGAAAATTCAAGATGGATATGGTGAACGACTTTTGTAATGATGATCCGATTCTATGCAAAATTGGTATCTGGGAGTTTTTCGGTCCAGAGATAATGACTCTTTCGTCAAAATTCAGAAATTCAAAATGGCATATCCGAGCTTATTGATTATCATCCGATTCTATTTAAAATTGATGTCTGAGGTTTGTCGTGGTCGCAGATTGTGATTCCTCCGTCATAATTAGAATATTCAAGATAACGTATTCCATATGTCAGATAAATATAGTGTTTCGACTTATAGAAAACGTTTCCATAGATAGTCAAATTGAACAGAAGTTGAAAATAGATAGTAGTTCAGAAAACTGGAGAGATAGATTTCCATTAAACTAAAAAGAAGAAGAAAATGAATAGTAGTTTGAAATACTGAAGAAAACACGCTTTGATGGTTAGTCTAACCAAACCAGTGGCGTGCCCAAGATTTTTTTCTCGGAGAGGTTATCAGTTCAATCAATGAATCAATAGTTTCATAAAAAAAATTTTATTCTGAAAACACCTGGACTAGAGGCTTACAGTTGCTAGCAACATAAAAATAAACTGAATGATGAATATAAAATGAAAATTTCTTCAGTAACAACAAAAAATCCATATAACATACTACTAATTAAATTGAAATTTCACTTCGAAATCGAAATATGTAAGGCTCCGAAACTACTGGATCGATTTGGATGAAAATTGGTGGGGAGGTAGCTTAGAACCAGGAGAAGGTTATAGAATACTTTTTATACCAGTATCATTAGGAAATTGAAGATGGCGAATCAAATATATCAGACGAGTTTTGTAATTATTGGTATCTGGAGGTTTTCGGGGTCGTAGATTATGCTTCTTTCGTCATAATTAGAAAATTCGGGCAGAATTTGGAAGTTCAAGATGGCGGGCGAGTTTTGTAATATTTATAATCCGATATTTCTCAGAATTGACACCTAGGGGTTTTTTGTGTTCGGGGAATATGACTCCTTTGTCAAAATAAAAATATTCAAGATGGCGGATCCAAAATAACGGATTCTGTAATTAGGATCCGATTTTATCCAAATTTGATGGTATCTGGTGGTTCTTGGGGTCGGAGATTATGATTCTTTCGTCAAAATTAGAAAATTCAAGATGGCGGACCCAATATGGCGGACGAGTATTGTAATTATGATCCGACTCTCTTCAAAATTGTATTCTGGGTGTTTTATAGGTAGGGAGATTATGATTCTTTTGTCAAAATTTGCAAAGGGCAGGATTTGGATATTCAAGACGGTGGAACCAATATACCGGATGAGTTTTGTAATTCTATACCGAAACTGATCAAAATTTGTAAGTGGGTGTTTTCGGGATCAAAAATTATGATTCTTTCGTCAAAAACAGGGAATTCAAGATGGTACATCCGATATTGTGGACGAGTTTTTTATTAATTATGTTCCGATTCTATCCAAAATTTTAATCTGGGGTTTAAGGAGTCAGGAATTATGATTCTTTCGTCAATATTGGGAAATTCAAGTGTACTAAAAAGGAGTTGAAATAAATGGTAATTTGAGCAACTGAAGAAACACGCTTTTATGGATAGCGAAACTGAAGAGACGTAGAAAATAAAATAATAATAGCGTTTTGATGAATATTGAACTGGAAAAATATATATAATAGAAATAATGTATACCGGGTGGCAACGGAAGTATTGCCTACGGAATATCTCAGTTATTGTATGAAGTAGGTTTGTGAAATTTGGAGCGTCGATATAATGACATAAGAACTAGAATTTGGGCATATTGACATGTCGAAGTTAACTTCCGGTCTAACCGGAAGTAACATCAACTTTCTTATTTCAAATGGAAACCCAAATTTTTTTTCTTTTCGCTTTATTCAGCAATCAATTCCCTTTCTTATGACATATCACAAGTTGGTATCTAACTAGAAACTAGATCAGAAAAAAATTATTATTGAAATTCACCGAGTAGGCCGTGGAAGCAAAATGAAAGCCAAACATTGAAAAGTTGGCTATGGAAACCATACGTCACTTGATAACAGTTGCTACTACAGTGATATTTTATTTTCATTCGTCGGCGTTATGAAAAGAAAAGAAAGAAAAAACAATACTCTGTAGGTCCATGATTTAAATAGGAACATGCAATTTTTTCTTGCCTGTACTATTCGGCATGACCATTTCTTCCTAATGATATAATAGAAAGTCATTTTTTGAAATGAAATACCAAAAAATCCTATTATTATTCTACTCGGTGAATTTCAATAATAATTTTTTTCTGATCTAGTTTCTGGTTAGATACCAAATTGTGATATGTCATTAAAAAAAGGAATTGAATGCTGAATAAAGCGAAGAGAAAAAAAAAGGGTTTCCATTCAAAATAAGAAAGTTGATGTTACTTCCGGTTAGACCGGAAGTTTACTTCGACATGTCAATATGCTCAAATGCTAGCTCTTATGTCATTATATCGACGCTCTAAATTTCACAAACCTACTTCATACAATAACTGAGATATTCCGTAGGCAATACTTCCGTAGCCACCCGGTATAGCAAAACATCGTTTGCGAGGTCTGCTAGTTATAAATAAAAAATATAAGTCGGCTGTTTGTCATGCTCTTGGGATATCATCACCTTTGCATATCACTGACTCTATGACTCATCTAAAAATAACTGGGGGTACATATTTATGTACTTGGACTACCATACCTTGCATGTACAGCCACCACATCTGGATAATGTACGACCCTCTTTCGGATTCCGAAAAGGGCTTTTCGTTCTCCCAATCCAGACATTCGGCGTCTTGAAGAATGTACAAAGACAAGAGTCTGCAATGCAAGTCCAGCAACCGTTCGGCCAGAGCCTCGCACATTTCTTTGTACTTCTTGTGTGCCGCCTGTATCTGATCGATGCTCTCGTTCTTGGTACTATAAGTTAGTACAGGGTGATTGACTATGAATTTTATAACTTTTAACACTCAATATCTCGAGAGCTAATTGAAACAAAATCTTGAATCGGTTGTTATTCTCTTTCGCATGTTGCCCTCCAAACATTTTATCTCTATTCCATGAGGGGGTGTACAAATTTTCGATTTTTTCAAATAGATTACCCTTTATTTCATTGCATATCTTGAAAGAGTGATTTTCGCTGCTTTCAAAAATATATGATTTTCATACATTCCATGGAGTAATACTGAATTTTTGTTATGGAATCATGTTATGCGACTCAAGTTGACCTGAAACCAAAAGATTATCGGTAGGATTTATTTTCAGATCACCTGAAAGCAAACTTGAATTCATTTAGATGATTTCACGATCACACTTTCAATCAGTTTCAATTTATATTCCTTCGATTCATCCAGTATTACCCACTCCATGGAATGTATGAAACTGATATACTTTTGAAATCAGCAGAAATCCCCCTCTCAATATAGGGTGTTCCATTTGAAATTAAGTTAAATTTCCACATCCCCGTATATGGAATGGGTATATAAATGTTTCGAGGGCATCATTCGGGAGAGAACAAAATCTGATTCGAGATTTTGTTTTGAAGTTTCCAATATCTCAACTAGTCGTGAGATTTGTACAAAATTCAGACCGATATAAATTATTGTCAATATTATCAGGTATTCAGAGACGAACATCTTTTTGGACAGTGCCGTGCATTCTCATCGGGATAAAGTGGGGTCGATTATTAATTAAATCATATCAGGATTTTTTTTGCAGTAAAATCAACTATGTATTATCATTTTCCATGCATTCGAACCTACATATTACCTATACAAAAAATCAGGACATCATTAAGAAATTCTGAATAAACAGGATTGATGATTTAAAAGATGAAGCAATAACATAATATAATACTTTTTTTTATTATTTTGAACTCACCATTCCCTAGTGAATAATTATTTACATTCGCAAAAATGCTACTTAGATACCTGTTTTTTTGAAACCCTCCATAGAAATTTTATGAAAACTCACATTTATGGGAGTTGAAATACCATGAGAAACAAAATTATATGGTAAGTTTCCCTGTAAAAACATGCCTAATATGATTTAATTGACTTTCTTTATTCATTATAATAAAACCGCACGGCACACATACGGGTCCATATTTGGTGGGAATCGCACCACTAATAGCTGAGATATAGAGGGAGGGGGCGTTTAAACTGAGACACGCTCTATATTATTGCTCAATTATAACATTTCATCTATGCCTCGTGAACCCTTGATGAAGATATATTTTGAATTCATATACCAATAAATGTTATAGCTGTTCTGATTTGAGAAAAAAAATCTACTTCTTTATAAGTGCCTATCATTCGTCCTAGCATAGATCAACAGGAGACTCGTTAATCAATAGTTCTAGTTAACATTTTGGTCGAATCCACGCGTTTATAACATCAAGATTCGCTAACACAGTATATGATTTAAATTCATGTACTTATAAATGCTAACTGGTTTAATTTTTTAAAAAATCTTCTTCTTAAGTGCCTATCAGAAACGTAAAATAGTCTTCAATACAAAGGCTCAACCAAATATCTTGAAGTCACAATCGACTCCAAGTTGACCTGGAATGAGCATATAGGTGATCGCGATGCTGCTACTGGGCATGCAGAAGAGCCTTCGGGAAAACGTGGGGCCTATTACCTAAGACCCTTCACTGGATATACACAATTATTCGCTCAACACTAACGTACGGGTCCATCGTATGGTGGACCAGTACTTAAAATGGCAAAACCAGACATGAACTGAATAGAGTTCAGCGACTGGCTTGCTTAGGAATGACAGGTGCTATGAGAACAGCGCCCACTAGGGTCCTTGAGGTCCTACTAGGTCTGCCCTCTCTACAGCTAATTGTAGAGCATGAAGCCATGCGCACTGCCTACAGACTCAAAGGTGCAAACCAATGGATCGAAAAAGCAGACTATGGAATATGGAACAAGGCCGAAGAAAGCTGTCCCAGTCTGATGAAGGGGCAGCACTCTGCCAGTTCTGAATTTCAATAAAGCTCCGCATGTCATTTTTCCTACAAGAGAGGAATGGACTGGCAATACACCAGGTTTGCTTCCTGCCTACGAATCAACCTGATTCACGGATGGCTCAAGGTTTGGTGGCGGGTCTGGTGCAGGAGTATATGAAGGAGGAACAGGGAAAGGAATCTCAGTACCTCTTGGCAAATACGCTTCAGTATTCCAGACCGAAGTGTTTGCAATTCGGACGTGTGTTCAAGGAAATTTCGGCAGAATTGGACGTGGACCAGTCACCATATGCTCGGATATCAAAGCTGCTATTATGGCATTGAGATCCAATAGAATCACAACTAAATTGGTGTCCGAGTGTAGAAGTGCCTTAGAAAATATGGCAAAAACTAGGAAAGTCAGCCTCATGTGGGTTCCAGGACACTCTAGTATCCCGGGGAACGAGGAGGCAGACAGCCTAGCCAAGATCGGTTCAGGAACGACACCTATTGGACCAGAACCGATATTGGGAATACCCAATAGTACGGCTATTTCCTTCATGAAGGAAATGCTACAGAGGCAGTTCCTTGAAACATGGCGGGACACACCAGGAATGAGACAATCAAAGCTCCATATATAGGAACCTTCAAAAAGGCTCACGAGAGAGATCCTGTTACTCAATATAATGGATCTCAAGATGGAAGTTGGGTTCTTAACTGGGCACAACCACCTCAACAGGCACCTAGAACTCATAGGGATCGGAGATGATCCCATCTGCAGATGGTGCTTGGAGGATGATGAAGCATCATCACACATACTCACTGAATGCCCCGCGCTGGTGCATCAGAGGGAAGCTGCCTTTGGGAGCATTGTACTGCACCCAGAGGATGTGAAATCGACTCAGCTGAGGAAGCTGCTGAATTTCGTCAAAGAAATCGGCATGCCCAGTTGATTCACAGGACAAGCGGGCGCACAATGGGCCCGACTGAAGAGGCCTGAGTGCAGGGGTCTACGCACCCGCCCACCTGTGCAGAGAAGAAGAAGAAGAAGTGCCTATCATTCGTTCTAGCATAGATTAACAGGGGACTCGTTAATCAATAGTTCTAGTTAACATTTTGGTCGAATCCACGCGTTTATAACACCAAGATTCGCTAACACAGTATAGCTTCTACAACTGATATATTCGTATGATAAAATTTATTGACGTGTTTCCAATCATTTTGTGAGAATCGTATCGTTTGTGAAGTTCTTCACATTTACTAGGTATTTATATGCATCTCCATCAAGTAACGTTCGATTCAATACGAAAGATAGCATTGTCTGTACTCTATGAGATGATTCGAATAATGTGCCCAGAGGAAAACTGCCGAGGCTCCGAGGCAGATTTTGAATATATACCACTCGATCACTTACATGGTTTGAATGTAGAACCATAGACAATTCTTGAGCAGAGCTGTTGCTCCAATGGTACCAGTCAGAACCGTCAGATCTGCATGATCAAGTGCTTCTTGTGTAAGAACGTGCAGATGCTCTGATATCAAGAAAGAATACTGTTATCATTTTGTGTCCTTCTATAGAATTGTAATTTTTACAGAATTGATCGATTGAAAGATGAAAGTTAATACAAAAAAGGTGTCCTTTTAATTCTTTGAATTTGGGATAAGAAAAGTTTGATTATTTTTTCATAATTGAATCTTCATGTTTTTCCTCATATGCAAGTCTTATCATATTAGGTAGATTTTCAAAAATATAATGTACCTTTTGTAATTGCTTATAATCCAAGAGCCGGCTGCAGTATTCGGCCGTCATCTCATAACAAAATGATAATAGGTGTAGAATACAATAGAATAGGAGAATATTTATTGTAATGACTATTCCCTTGATCTCGAGAACCAATTAGAATCGACCATTTTCACGGTTTCTTCTGTATTCTAGCGATATTTTTTGTTTATTAAATTTTATCGGACTTGCTCTACCAATACAGAAGCCGAATTGCCCCACACGTGACCAAGAAACCTCTTTTATCAGCGATACAATTTTGACATCGTGTCTGGTCAAGATTGCTTTGGATTCAAATCTGAGACAATAACCTAAGTACCTACTTTATTTTATTTATTTATAATTCGCGTTAGTGAGACATTTTGTTCGAAAGGCGAGACAATTTTATTTTGGCTGGACGTTTCATGTGTAATTTAAAAAGTTTGCATATTTGTTGACGGTCTGACACAACAATACTAGAATTCAAATTCCTTTTGAAAGTAATCTTCTTCAATCACTCTAGTTATTGTGACTAGTGTAATTAACAGATGATGATATAGGGTTGTTGCGCGAAGATACGAAGGTCGATGATTCTAGCCCCTCGACGAAGATATATATATATTTTTTTTATTATTTTATGTCACATAAATTCAATTTATTTTGTTCGAAGTGGATAGCAATTGTATACACTCTTTTGAGAGCGACCATCTCCAAGATAATGAAAAAATACTGTCTATCAAAATTGTATATTCCACTTTGTGAATAACTATAAGTAGGTAGTTAATTTCTAGAAAATTGAATTCTATATTTCATTACTATCATTATGTTCTTCTTCGCAGTTTGTGTCGGAATAAAATTAAATTATGTTTCCTATTTCTTATAAGGGTGGCCCATCGAAAACGTACCGCAAGGCATTACAGGCTGGGAAACAACTTTTCGATAAAATCCAAAAACAGGTCAAGTTTGTTTGCGAGGGGGACACAATTTGACGTAACAAGAATAGTAAAATCTTCAACCCCCTGAGTAGTGGGGTCACCCCAACAGTTTTCTCAAATGGGAAGGGTGGTCAAGCGATACCTCTTTAGAAGGGGCTTGTCATTTCCTATACAGTGCTGCTTAGATTTTTCAAATCGATCTACTCTTTCAGAAAATATGGAGCGTTGAAACTCTAACCATCATGTGGGACGAAAAATACAAAAATCGGTTCAAATGTACTTCACAACTCATTTATTAGTTAAGTAAATGTTCGAATTGCTGTCCGTCAACCTGCATAGAGTGGTATAAGTTATTTTCAAACCGTGGTCGTACATTCTGGAGCATTTGGGGTGTCACTTCGCGACATACGTTAATGATTCTTTGTCGCAACTGTTCTAATGTGTCTGGTGGTGTTTTGTAAATAAGGCTTTTGATGTGTCCCCACAAAAAAAAATCTGAAGGACTTAAGTCGGGTGACCGAGGTGGCCATTCTTTTGGGCCCCGTCGTCCTATCCATCGTCCTGGAAATGTGTCATGTAAATAATTGCGCACATTTTGGGAATAATGAGGAGGAGCTCCGTCTTGTTGAAAAATCAGTTCCTGTTCATTGTATGCGGGATCGTTCTCAATGATATTTGTTAGAGCTTGGTTGATGGCATTTTGTAGTAAATCCAAGTACATATCGCCTGTTAAATTTCCAGGAAGGAAAAAAGGTCCTACAATGAAATTTCCGAAAATACCAGCCCACACATTTAACTTCTGGGGATGTTGCGTGTGTGTCTCGTGGAAAATCCTTGGATTGGTGTCAGCCCAGTATCTGCAATTGTGGCGATTCACTAAACCATTGAGGAAGAAGGAACACTCATCCGAAAAACACACATCGAATAGAAAATTACCATTGTGTAACGCTCGCTCACTCATAATTTCGCAAAATTGCAAGCGACGATCAAAGTCATCTTCATTCAGTTCGTGCACTAAGCGAATTTTGTAAGGATAAAATTTGTATTTTTTTAATACCCGTTGGACACTGGTACGAGACACCCCCGTGGCAATGGCCAATTGTCTTGTACTTAGCGTACTATCAACTGCAACTTGCCCCAATACTGCTATCTCCGTAGGTTCATTTAGTACTGGATTTTCAAGCTCTCTTTTTTTGTTATGAACTGAACCTGTTTCGCGAAATTTTTTCACCAATTCGCGAACAATTTTTCCAGAGGCATGTTTGTCAGGATGCCGTTGGTTAAACAACTCCGCGACCCGATTTCCACATTCATCGTTTTTGAAAAAAAGCTCAATGATTTCCACTCTGTCTGCAATTGAATAGACCATAATGATAAATTTTGAAGTCAACAATTCGTGAACACTTCAACCACGACGGGTATCTAGCAACTACTTGACCTAAGTCAAACGTGAAGAAATGAATCCTATTCATTTTTTACTCTCTAAAATGAGCCTAAACAAATCTGTGCATCGGCAAAAACAGCGAATCGGCAAAAACAGCGAATTCATTTGAAAGAACTTATTGCAATAAAGTACAATTGAACCGATTTTTGTATTTTTCGTCCCACATGATGGTTGGAGTTTCAACGCTCCATATTTTCTGAAAGAGTAGATCGAATTGAAAAATCTAAGCAGTACTGTATAGGGAATGACAAGCCCCTTCTAAAGAGGTATCGCTTGACCCCCCTTCCCATTTGAAAAAATTCTTGGGGTGACCACCCTACTTAGGGGGTTGAAGATTTTACTATGCTTATCCCGTCAAATTGTGTCCCCCTCGCAAACAAACTTGACCTGTTTTTGGATTTAATCGAAAAGTTGTTTCCCAGCCTGTAATGCCTTGCGGTACGTTTTCGATGGGCCACCCTGTATACAGGGTGTCCGCTAAAAGGAGGTCAACCCATTAACCACATATTCCTTGAACAAAAACAATATGAGTTTCTAAATATCATTTTTCATTTTAGCCCTTCATATTCGGTATACAGGGTGTCAAAGTTGGAAATTAAAAACTGTTTTTTTCTAATTACTCGCGTATTTGATAAGATATTAATCTCAAAATTGGTACATTACTTCAGCACAAAGAGTTACATCGTGTGAGGAAAACAAAACAAAAAATAACTGTCAAATATTCAAGATACTGGGGGTCAAGTTCACACTTACCCCCATATTTTGTTTGAACGTGCGCTAATGACTTCCTATCTATTTTCCTTCAAGTGTTCAATCATTTTTGAGTATTTTTTGTTTCCTGTAAAATTTCGATTGAATCATTTGTTTTTAAGATAATTCGAAAAGTACTGGTTATTGTTTGATGCCTATGCGGCTTAGGTAATCTCATAATGTTCACATACTCCTATTTATTTCGTCGAAATTGAAAGAGGGCGTATCTTTTTACGTACGAAAAGGTAAATATGGAAATACCGGGTGCTCGGAGCAAATGTACTAAAATAATTTTTACAGAAAAAAAAAATTTAAAAAGTGTAAAAATTATTTCAATACATTCGCTCTGAGCACCCGGTATTTCCATATTCACCTCTCTGTACGTAATAAGTTACGCCCTCTTCCAATTTCGACGAAATAAATAGGAGTATGTGAACATTATGAGATTACCGTAAGCCGCAAGGCATTAAACAATAACCAGTACTTTTCGAATTATCTTAAAAACAAATAATTTTATCGGAATTTTACAAAAATCAAAAAATACTCAAAAATGATTGAACACATGAAGAAAAATAGATAGGAAGTCATTAGCGCACGTACAAAAAAAAATGGGGGTAAGTGTGTACTTGACCCCCAGTATTTTGAATATTTGACAGTTATTTTCTGTTTTGTTTTCCTCACACGATGTCCCTCTTTGTGCTGGAGTAATGTACCTATTTTGAGATTAATATCTTATTAATTACGCGAGTAATTAGAAAAAAACAGTTTTTAATTTTCAACTTTGACACCCTGTATATCGAATAAGGAGGGCTAAAATGAAAAATGGTATTTAGAAACTCATATTATTTTTGTTCAAGGAATATATGGTTAATGGATTGACCTCCTTTTAGCGGACACCCTGTATATTGTGTTATTCAATCATGAAATAGTCAAATAGTCATACGAATACAACTCGTGATACTATTTTTCCTGTAAATATTCGTCGATTGACATACTCCAGCTTGCT